>PVKA01001879.1:121811-136135 GCA_004027165.1 Ctenomys sociabilis | reverse complement strand
CAGGTTTAATCCCCAGACCTGCAGTGCTAGCCCCACCTTTGGGGTTTGCTGAGACCCGACAACTGATACTGGGCAAAGTACTGCGCGTATAATCCCGGCTCTTGGGAGGCTGTAAACAGGCAGATCACTATGAGTCCGATCTAGCAGTGAGACCCTGAACACCCTGTAGACCCTTCCCTAAAAATACAATAAATAAACTGCTCTATTAAAAAGTAAATAAAAAATAAAGTTAAACAAATGGTTTGTACAGTGCCATGTTACCAACAAAAGTGTCTTTGGTTTGTTCTTCAAGTCATTTCAGAAAGAGCAGTGTGGGGCTTGATCACTGAGCTCTTTACCTTGGAATTCTTAGTCCTGGAGTATGCATCCTAGGTTTGCGACCTGGTGGCTGTACATACCTGAGTTCTCTGAGCCACTGTTTCTTCATGGATAAAATATGTACAGTAAGTACTTATCAGGCTGTGGGAATTAAGTAAGATAAGGGTCTCTCTCTGCCTGCTATCTGGGGAAGTACTGGTCATTTTTCAGAGCTCAGTTTGGGGGTCACTTCCTCTTGCAGGCCTTCCTAGGCCCAGGGCTGGGGCAGAGTCTCAGTCCTGCCCGAACTGTTCCCACACCACACTGCTCTAAGCCTTTGTCTCTGTCTGCCTCTGCCACCAGACTGCAAGCTGTTTAGGGCAAGGCCTGGGCCTCACTCACCAGCACTAACTCAGAGGCTGACATCGGCCAGAGCCAGAAAAATGTCAGCTTCGCTCTTACCTAACTTTGAGGAAATCTATTTTGTCTCCAACAAGTGACACAAATGAGAACAGCAAGGCTTTGTGCTCCTGTATCTAGGCATTAACGTGAACATGGTGATGTGTGGGTGTTCTGACAGCTCCTAAGGTAGCTCTGATACTTTGGGATGAATTCTCTAAGGGCAGCGGGAGATAAGAGAAAAGGTCAGCCAGGAGAAGGAGAAAGATGGAGGGGGAAGAGCAGGGGCCGGGGAGATGGCTCAGTGGAATAAGCACTTCCCTGGCAAGCACAAGGGCCTGAGTTCAATGCCCGGCTCCACAAAAAAAAAAGAGCAACATCAGGATCCAGGGTTAGTGGGCGGTACAGGCATGTGAGGCTACACTCAGGACAGCTGCAGACCCAGCAGCACCCTCCTCAAGAGCTCAAGGTTTGTGCGGCCTTAGCTCCCAGAGGGACAGATCCCAGTCTACTCCACACTTCCTACCACATCTTTTGGAGTATACAAAAAATTGGACATGGGGGGGCACACACTTATGATCTCTGCACTCAGGGACTGAGGATGGAGTCTCACCAAGTTCAAGTTTAACCTGGGTAATTTAGTGAGACTCTGCAAGGTCTCTCTGCTGGACAAGGCCAGAATTCAAACCTGGTCCACTATTCTGAAGTCCTTATGTGAAGCTTCAAGTCAGACATTAAGCGACTTAAAAATAGGACAAGAGTTGGAAAGAATAAGGCAGTCCTCTCTGCTCAAGGAGAACCCCTGACATTCTGAGCATGCCAAAGCTAGACCTGCTAACATGGGGACTGGGGACAGGTAAGGGGGGGACTTCTACAGCCATGAATCTGGCTTCTTAATGGCTAGATCCATCCGAGCTCGCTATGGTAGTGACAGCTCTTTTAAAACAGGGACATTTAAGGTACCAACCACCTTTCAGTCTTGTATTATTCCAACAGCCAGATATGGTTTTGCTGTTGTTGTTTTGTTGTTTTTTGTGCAAAGTCTCACTACACAGGTCAGACTTACAGTGACTGTCCTGATTTCTGCCTCCCTTATACTGAGATTACAGGCACACATCACCACACCTGGACTCCATCGCCAGCTCAGTGCACCCGGGTGCGGGGCCAGCATGGCAGGAGGTGCCAGGGATCGAACTCTGGCCCCTGCACTTACCTAAACAAGTGCTTAGTCTGCCGAGCTATATCGTTGGCCCTTCAATAGCTAGACATGTATGTGCACTGGGACTAGCATAATGCCTGATACTTCTGTTGGAGATTAATGAATTATACTATCACTAAAGAAGAGAATGAAAGACCAGGGGATAAACAAATTTTGCCTCAGACACAGGATTTAAATTTAGTTATAAAAAGCAGATTCAAATTAATATCCTAAGACAAATAAGATATTCCAACACAGACACATCTGGGTCTGCAACGTGCCACAGCTTTTGCCATATGTCACATGACTTGCTTGACAACAGCTTAGCTGATCACAAACAGTGTCTGGATTACTCAAGGAACATAGTAGAAACCATAAATTCAGACCTAATCCTGGGAATAGTTTAATGGTGATGGCTTTCAAATGAGGACATAAAAAGTCTGTGAGATTACACAGAAATCCTTCAGCCACAGCAGAAAATGCAAATTTATAGAATACATTTTGTGCTCCTAACTACTCAAAGAGCATTCTATTAGTAAATTATTGGCAGCCTCAGCTAAGGGAGAAGCTGTTACTGAGGACAGCAGCAGTGCATACAGCCTCAGCAAGCACAGCTGCTGCCTTCATCGGAACAGCCAAGAGGAACCTCATCACCATGGTTCTGTTGATACCCAACGTTACATTTGGCTCACTGTAAGGTGTTCAGGTTCATTGAAAGAACCTAGAAGCCTGGGCCAGAAACTGGTGAGTCCCGCCTGCCTGACATGGTCATCCGTTTGCTACCCCTCGTCTATCACATAGCACTCCATGTTGTCTTCGTGGTTTTACACAGTCCTGAACTAGGCCTTCTAGTTATCCTAATTTTGAATAAACATTTGCTCATTTTGGTCAAAATGGGTTTGATTTCTTCAATCAAGGATGGCAACAAGCTTTCACTTCACATACACTATGACCGCGTGCTAATGGCTACCTGTAACATTTCCATGTAGGATTTTCAAACCTCCTCCAGGTTCAGTAGGAAAGAAGTTGGATGAGCAATTGTCATGGAGAGAGGGTGAACTGTGTTTGCAGGCCACCCTTGCAAGGCCCCTATCTCTATGTTGGAAGGAATTTATTTTTATTTTCTACAGTGTCTCGACAGCTCGTCACATTTCTGTTGACTGACTGAGGAGGTCCTATCTCCAGAAGTCCGGAAGGAAGAAGAGCCAATAGCAGCAAGCTGTACAGCTTCACTCCCTACTTTCTGCAAGAGCGATTCCTGGACATCCTACTCCTCAGATACCCCAAGATTCCTGTGAGCCTTTCCTTCTTCTTTTTTTTTTTTTAAAGATTTAAGGCTATTACTACACTGCCCTTTTTTAAAGGGTAGTAAATGAAAAATAAGACAAAATAATGTCACAAGGCAGTCATGCTACAATGCTACTATGCTGTATATGGATGGATTTCTAAATATCTATGTAAATATATGTAAGCATTCATTCCTATTTTTTTACACTTTTTTCTTCTTCATATTCTGTACAGACTTAGAGATGCAACATCTCAATACTTGATGGAAAATACATGTTCCATATTATGCCTATGATGTCTGATATTTAGACTAATAGTGTGGGTAAACTGAACGGCATATATTGCAGGGTAATAATAAACTTCTCTTCTGGAGGGTTAACAACCTAAGTTTGCAGATCAAAAATTGAAGAAAAAAGAAAGGCTGCAAGGTCAGCCAACATGTTGGCCCTAGCCATTCAAGGTCAGTGATGACTCAGGACATAGAATTTGTAATGTAAACATCATGTAACTTAGTAGTGCCCCAAGTTTTCTGATCAAGGAGATTATGGGGCCACAGAGGAATGTGATCAATGATGTATAGTATACCTATGGAGAGTCACATGGAGAGAAAATTTTCTCTCAGGCTTCCAGAGAGCAAATTGGTCAAGCAATGGCTGTGACTCATCCACAAGGCTGACACTGACAAGGGATCTACGAAGTGCGGTACAGGGTTACAGGATAACCCCGAGGGTACCTGACTGACCTTATCTGATACAAAAGTTACACTTTTTGTTACATAGGTCTTGCTTTAACTGGGTCTTAACCATCCAGCAGAAAAGTATAAAAATGGAGGTATATAAAAATCAATTTATATCAATATAATGAGCTGTGATGGCTCATGTCAACAACTTCTGTGGATAACCCGTTTCTATTGTGCACTGCTGATCTGTTAGATTTTTTAATTTAAAAAAATATATATATGTGTGTGTATATATGTGCGTGTGTGTGTATAATTAGCCATCCATGTTTTGAAAATCTGTAACATATGTATCATTGTATGTTACCCTGTTTACATCAGCTCTTCTCTTTGTTTTTGCTTCTATTTTTCACTCTTTAAGTTAAAATACAAATAAATTAATTAATTTTTAAAAAAAGATTTAAGGGCTGGCCAAATAGCTCAGCAAATTAAAGCACGTACAAGCAGGCACAGGGGTTTGATCTCCAGGGCCTGCTGTGCCGCTGAGATGGCAAATGAGCCAGGGCGTGGTGGCACATGTCTATAATTCCAGCACTTGGGAGACTGTAAACAGGAGAATCACTGCAAGTCTGATGCAGTATTAAGACCCTAAACACCCTGTAGACCCTTCCTTAAACTACAGAAAAAAGATTTATTTGGTACAGGGTCTCGCTACACAGCTCAGACTAATAGTGATCCTTCTGTCTCAGCCTCCCTAGTGCTGGGATTATAGGCTTGTGCCACCACACCCAGTTTCAGTGGCCAGCAGTGCAGGGCTGGCATGGCACGTGGTGCCGAGGATTGGGCCCAGGTGTTGCTGCACTTGCCAGGCAAGAGCTTAAGACCGCTGGGCTATCTCCCCAGCTCCAACCCTTTCTTTTTCAAGAGCAATTTACCCCTTTGCCACATTATTTTGTTATACTTTCTTGATAAAACATAAAACTTAAAATATACTCATTAAGAACCTAGATGATATATAAATAGAACAAAGAATGGAAGTACCCTAATGTCACCACCGCAGATAACTTCTTGTGAACACAATGCTTAGCAGCACACATGGTTGTATTACGACTTACTTAACCCTTCCTCCATCTTTTTATTAAGTATTAAGTACAGGGTCTATAGGGTCTCACTATACAGATCAGACTCATAAGGATCCTCCTGTTTTCAGCCTCCCAAATGCTGGGATTACAAGCCCACACCACCACACCCATTCTCAATTGCAGCTCAGTGGGGGGAAGGGGACCCGGCACCAGCAAAGGGATTGAAGCCCCAGCGCCTGTATCTGCCTAGGCAGGCACTTTAATCTGCTATCTGGCCAGCCCTTCCATTGGGTTTTCAACTAATAGGAGGTCTTTAGGTGTCATAAATGCAACGATTTGTGTTTTGTTGCTTAAATGTTATGATAACTAGGACACAGCGATGCAACAGAATGATCTGACTTTCTCCCTTCACTTAGCTTCTCCATGTATATTATAGCGAGCTCTGTAGTATCCCTCACTAGTCGGGTAAGTTCCTCCAAAGCTGAGACAAAGTCCACTAAATGGATCCATAGCAACAAATACTGTATATTTAACTATGGCTGTGGTGTGTCCTTGAACCTACCAAGAAAAATGATTTTCTATGAGGAGTATAGGTAACTCTAGCTAAGTTAAAACGTTTATAGTAATATTTGCACTGCAAGCTTCAAGCAAGGTTAATTTCTCATTAATTATTGCAATTTCTTTATTGAAAAAAATATGGATTGAAAACTTGTCAAACGCTCTGAGGGCCAGATATCAAGAGACTGAATCAATTAAAAGAAAATTAATAGTTTTTGGGTGAAGAATCATGAAAAGTATACTGGGTAATCCTACCTAGCAGTTTTCAGTGTAAGTCTTCTTACATGAGTTTACAGCTTCCTTTTGCATCAACTCCTTCTGTCTTGATTGGGTGGCAGCTATCTGGCTATATCCAGATGTCTAAATGAAAAACTTCTTCAAACCATACACTAATTATCTGTGTATTTGATTAATGTAAAAGAAGTTTCAAAATCAAGGAATGTTTTATATTGTATATTAACATAACAATAATAAGTATAAAGATTCTTTTTTTTTCTTTTTTGAGAAAAGGTCTTATTCTGTAGTTTAGGCTGGCCTTAAACTCAGTGGGCAGCCCCCAGGCTGGCCTGGGACTCAGTAATTCTCCTGCTTCAGCCTTCTGAGTACTGGGGATTACAGGCATGCACCATTCCACCCTGTTCACCATGTCACACACCCAAGCTGCCACCACTTAAGGTACCTGGCTACCGCCAGATGCTAAGCCAACAGTCACAGACTGCATCAGTGATTCTGCCTTATGCACAGGGCCTGTTCAACCCGCAACAGAGAATGCTGCCCGGTGGGCAGACACAGTGAAGGTAAGTCCTGTGCTATTCATGGCTCCCTTTTAGAGAAGTCACCCATACCAAAGCCATTGGGATCAGGACTGGGTATCGTGAAGAAAAGTATGAACTGGACCTCCAAGGACAAGAATCATCTGACTTACAAAATGAACCATCTGAGTTTCATTTTTCAATCCTATGGTTCTGGTATTTTGAGATGGAGTCTCACTATGTTACCTAGGCTGGTCTTTAACATGTGTGCTCAAATGAATCTTGTGTCTCAATCTCCCAAATAGCTGGAATGGCAGATGTTTGTCACCATGCTCAGCTTTTATCTGGCACCGTTAAGCTAATGAAAACGTATGTCTTCTGGAAATGTTTTATTGGACATCCAGTTATCAGAAGAAGTATAGGAAAACGAAACCATGGTATTTTCAATGATCACTTATAATGCCTGTAATCCCAGCACTCGGGAGGCTGAGGCAGGAGGATTGTTGTGAGTTCGAGACCAGCCTGAGCTACAAAGTGAGCTTAAGGCCAGCCTGAACTGCATAGGGAGACCCTGTCTCAAAAAGACAAAAAAATAAAAAATAAAAAAATAAAAAAATGATCACTTATATTTATAGCTCATCCTTTACTTTTTGTTGTGTTGTTCTGCTTAACTGGCTTTAATTTCTTCTTTGGGACATTTCTATGGGGTCATTATATCCATTTAGACCCAGGACTCTTATCTGCTCCCCATCACAGTACCCCTACTTATTTCTATGTGTCTTGGAACTGATTCTTGCTTTCTGTTACCTGATCCAGAGACTTTTACAGGAATTGTAACAGCCAGGGAGGGCCTCAATTTGCCAGGTACTCACCCATCTGTTTTGGCTATTCTGCAGCAGCCCTGCCATGTTTCAACATTCCAGTTCCCAGCAATGATCTTTAGAACCACAGCAAGTAGTTTACTTGCCAAAACATAAACAAGAGATCATTTCAGTGGCTAACATACACACTGAAGCTCCAAGAAGAAGCAATCAGCAGAGCAGATCTGTATTTCACTCTAGGCCTCCATGAGCATACCAGTAAAACAACTCTAAAGAATTCTGGGGCTAGACATAGTGGTGTATACCTGTATTCCCAGCTACTAAGGAGACCAAAGGAGAACTGCCACATTTGACAGCTGTCTGAGCTACATGAGAAGATACTATCTTTTTTTTAAAAAAAATCCCTTTTGCAAAGTGCTTGCCTAACACACAAAGCCCTGGGTTCAATCCCTAATATGGAGAACAGGGTGTAGAAGTCTCTCAAATCAGCCAGTAAAACTCCTAGTGGTAAAGTACATGCAAATAATAGGGTATAAAGAGGTGAAGCAGAGTGGCTTGTGATAATCTTCCAGAATGGCATGCCTAGGGCTAATGAAGTGTGCCTGTCTGCAGAACTGTAATTGCTTTCCTTGTTCTTCTCTTAGGTGACATACTCAAAGTTCATGGATCAAGTACAGGTCCCTTACTGGAATGAGTGACCTGATTTGGAGATCTGTCCCCTGTATCTGTGACTTACAAAAATGAATTTCTAGACCTGGAATGCTGGGAATGAGAGCAGAGACATCCACCACAGGAGAGTGAGGAAGGAGCAGATCAGCAAGGCTGTCCCCATGAAGCAGGCAGCCTGGCACATTACAGCCAGATTCATTGAGACTCCAGAGGGACACAAACTATCTGGGTTCTCCACACCATGCTGCCATCACACCCTTCTCAAGGAGCTGCAGTAATTATGGGTGGGAGGGTATTGAGCGAATAGCCTGTCAGGGGAAGTCCCCTCGGTGTGGCCCCTTCCATGCTTACTCCAGTGCAGATGCCCCTATGGTCATATGCGAAGCCCTGCACTTCACCAACACTCTCTTCCAGGCAGACTCCAAAGAGTATGTGTGTGTGGGGGGTGAGGGCATGGGGGTTGGGGGAGGGGGAATTCAGAGGGAGGCAGCCAGTAGGCAAGAATGGGAGAAATTAAACAACTCTAAAAGTGCCAACAAGAGGCTGTGTAAAACAAAGAAAATACAATGCAGGGACCAGGGAGATGGCTCAGTGGAATAAGCATTTACCTGGCAAGTGCAGGGGCCTGAGTTCAATCCCTGTTTCTGGACCCCCCTCCAAAAAAAAACTATGGGCCTGGTTAAGTTTCTGAAACCTAACCTAATGAGATTTATCTAGATTCACATGAACAATGATCACAGTGGCCTTTCCCCAAGCTTGAACATCTATGAATCTGAAGGTTTACCCCACAGGCTTTGGCCTCACAATATGATTTGTAAGCCAATCACATTATTTTTAAAATGTTGAATCACATCTGTGTTCATATTAAAGCAAAAAGTGTCACAAAATCTCTATATTTCATTTTAAAAGTTCAACAGTATTTGTACAAGTTTAGCTACCCCAATGTTTACTAAAATACTCATGCCAATAGACTCATAAATATCATGTTTGATGAATATTCCAATATTTAACAAGAAAAGCATTTCTATGGTAAGCATCATTAACTAGAAGTTATAATGCTTCAAGTAAATTCAAATCACAAATCTCCTATGCAGATTAATTACCTTTTCATTAATAATTTAAAGTTTATTATTAACACATGTATGAAAAACTTGCCAAATGCACTAGGCAGCATAATTGGATTGATTAGAAGGTAACAATTCTTCACAGACTCAAGTAACCTAGCTCACCTGACCCCTTGCTTTTCCCTTCACTTTTCCTTGTAACCACCAAGTCCTGGTTTCACCCACCCCCTTGTTCTTCACACCTCAGGACTCCCCATTTTTGCTTTTCACTGAAGATCTGGCCTGGAATCTGTGAGTTCAGGATGCTCTTCTGCCTCCAGCAGGAAATTGCTGCTGGAGGAACTTCCTTCCAGGGCTAAGCTTTCCCTGCAATGCAGGCCGAGGCTGGCGGGAGGTGGGTGTACAGTGGAGGCTTCCTAACACTGATCCCAGACCTTGTGCCACACAGCCCTTGGGTGAGTGAAGCCACAAGCTGCTCACACCGCCTATCTGCATTCCACTCCACAGAGCCATTTCATACTCTAGCAAGCAATTCTTAAGCCTGTTGTAAAACTACCCAGAGATTCACCTCATCTGCCACCGGAGAGGGCCACAGCAAGGGGTGGGGAAGTGTTCCTTAACCAGGGCTAAATGCATCAGCGAGGGGAGATACTTCCTCAGCCAAACTCTGGAAAGCAAAATGGATGAAAGAAGCTGGCCTTGAGTTCAAGATAAGCTCCAGAGGCAGGGAGAGCCCTCTCAGAACTAACCAGGTGTATGACCTAGAAAAAGGTACCTGCTGTCCTTAAATCTGATCCCTTCTCCTTAAAATGGGGGTAATACACTTACCTTATAGAGTCGGAGATTTCAAGGCAAAGATGCAGGTAATATACACAGTGAATGTCTGGTATACAAAACACTTGGTGAATGCTAATACTTCATGGCTGGAAGTGGGTTGGGGAAAGAAGAAAAGCCTGGAGCCTGGAGCCAAACTGTTGGGTTAAGAACCTGTCCCTAGCTTTAACAACTGAGGACAGCTGGTAAGTGACATAAACTTCTCTGACTCAGTTTCTCTATCATGAACATGATATTTTACTACCACAGTCAATACTAACAAATGCTACATGTTTTCATCTCATGGGGAGTACAGCAACCTTGTGTTTTTTAATCCATAGTGTTGGGAATTTAATCCATAGAGCAAGACTTTGGTACAATGTTCATTTTTTTTTTTAATTGTGAAAACTTTGTATTCATTTAAGAATTCTAGGGCCCAGTCAAGCTGCAGTGCTAAGGGTGGGCCGAGAAACTGTAATATGCAGAAAAAAATTCAAAGAGGGGCGTAAAAACCACCCACCAGGGAGCTATTTCTTTTGTAATGTGCATTCCATTTCTTCTCCCTCATGCTTCTTAATTCCTTCCACATTTCCTGCCACAATTATCAAATGTTTAGTTTCTGACCTCACTTTTCTGGAGACTAGAGCTCAGGGAATTTAGAATTGTTTATTTTCTGTCCATAAAGCTCTGAGTTAATGGAGGGGCTTGTGAGTGAAGGTTTTGTTGGTTTGTTTGTAGTGTCTCAGGAAGGTCACTGGAGTTGAAAAGAAAACATTACAAAAAAAAAAAAAAAAAAAAAAAAAAAAAAAAAAAAAAAAAAAAAAAAAAAAAAAAAAAAAAAAAAAAAAAAAAAAAAAAAAAAAAAAAAAAAAAAAACGCACTGAAATGCTTTAACTGGAAACTGCAGAGCCCCCAAAGCCCAGAGCCATTGATCTGACACTTGTGCAACATGAGCTTAAAGGTAAACTCAGATTTTAAGAAGCCGTTATATGGCCCAGATAGTAAAACAAAAATCCAAAGAAAAACATAAATTTTAAGAAATCATAATCTCACTTTGCTGTAAGAGATAAAAGAAAACCTATCCCCCCCCCCCCCCAAAGACTCTCCCGGCTCCTCCACCCCCACCCCTCGAAGAAACAGACTTGGAAAAGTCCCCAACTGCTCGCAGTTTCCTTCAAGTGGAGGAGGAAGCACTCGAGGCGCCTTTCGGAACTCGGCGGCCGCGCTCGGGGGCCGCCTCCGTCCCCGCGCGGGTCCCCGAGGCCGCCGCCCGCCCCACCCGGCCTCCCCGAGGGCCCCGCAGCCCCGCCGCCCGCGCCCGGCTCACCCACCTCGGCGCGGACCCAGGCGGTCGCCAGCAGCGCGAGCGCGAGCCAGCGTCTCCACATCTGCGGGAGAGAAAAGAGCGAGGCTGAGGCGCCGGCCGGGAAACTTGTGGGGCGCACCCGGGCTCGCCCGCCCGCCCGCCCGCCGCGGGGGACTCCCGACCCGCGCCCCGCGTCTCACCGTGCCGGGCGGCTCGAGGGCGCGGGCGGCGGCGGCAGGGCGCGCGGGCGAGCTCCGCGGAAGGCCGGCCTCCGAGGAAACCCGACCGGGGCTCGCCGCCCCTTAAGACCCCTCCTTCCCGGCCCGCCGGGCCCCCAGCTCCTCCCATTCTCCTCCCCTCCTGCAGCAGCGGCCCGCGCGCCGCTCGCCTCCCTCCCCACCCGCGCCGGTGCCCCGTGCGTGCGGGTGCCGAGCCCCGGCCCCGGCCTCCAGCTCCCGCCCCAGGACGCAGAGCGGGACCGGGTTGGGGGCGCTGCGGCAAAGACGCGGGAGGGAAGGGGGGACCCCGCGGCGGGAGGGGTGGCCGGCGCGGGCTGCGGCAGTGGCCAGGTGGGCGGTACCGCGAGTTCCTGCCGGGGCCGGGACACGAACCCGGAGGACCGGACGCCCCGAGAGCTGGGCAGACGGAACCACCCCTGCTCCCCGCCTACCATCCTTGAAAGGGGCCCTGCAGCCTGGAGACTAGGGTGTCACTGCGGGAGGAGCGCGGGACGCCTGCTTTGGGTCCAACTGTGGGTTTCCGGAGGGTGCAGCCGCCGTACTCTGCCCAGACGATCTGAGTCCAGGAGCTTTTTCAGCCCAGGAGTGGACGCCCCCACACCCCCTCCTCAAGTCCCTGAGCCCACTGTGGCTTCCCAGGTTGCTCCCATGATGATGCCTTCCAACTTCTTCCCAGAGGCCTTTGAAGGCGGAAGGTGGCTTCGCTTTCTGATCCAGCTAACCCTCAGCCTTGCTGCCTCTTTCCTGGCCAGGACTCCCTCCCTCAGGGCTAGTGCTGAGAAGGGGCCAGCCCTTAGTGACCTTCAGTGTTGAGACCTTCAGCTCCTGGTCACAGTCTTCCCCTGAGGTCACATGTATGCAGCCCATGCCAGCCTGCCTTCCTCTCTCACCTAGAAATGCTGGGGACCACCTCTGATGTCCCCCAGGATACCCCCTCCCTTTCAGTCTCCAGTGCAACACATCACTCTCCCACTGCCTGCTTTAAACTTAACCTTATTTACGTTCTTCAACAGAAAATTTCAGAGTCCTTCTCCCAAAGTCCAAACTTTCCTCACTTCATCTACTTCCACACAGGTTGTCTTTACATTGCGCTCTCAACCCATCTTCACTCTTCTACCAAGGTTTGAGTGTCTACTACTGAGGTCTTCAAAACAATACCCACACTCACGTGCAAGTTCAGAATCACTGAGGTAGCCACTGGAACCGCCTGATGGAGAACAACATGTCACCTTTGTTTCTGGCAAAAGCTGAAATGATGCAGTGGCTTTAGAGCTACAGGGCCACCCCAGAACTAAATGTGGCTGTACCTTCCCAGGCAGAGGAGAAAAACCTGCTTATATGAATCCCATGGAAAAGCATGCCTCCTGGGGTAGCCCTATTGCCTAATGTGGGGTGCTTTGACACTCACCAGACAGTTCAGTCCTGCTCTGTGGAACACACGCCAGACACTTTGTCCCCATCACTGTGCTCAGGTTCAAGAAGGAAACTAAAATACAGAGTTTTGCTTCTGTCCTCTGGTAACTCACTGGAGTAGTGCTTCAGTTCACAAACACTTCTGTTCACAAATAATTTGGCCCCCAAATGATAACATTGGACAAAATTTTGTTTCTGCTCTTGAGCCCCACGTTGAGTGACAAACACAATGGTGGCTCTCTTTCCCACACAAACACAAACGTAGCCATCTGCCCTGACACTGTCAAACATTAAGTTTGTAAACCAAGGCACTTCTGTATTTCTCATCCCTTGCACAGTACTACATTCCCTTGAAGCTGTTTGTCCTCCCTGTGTGTATACTGAAGATCTATTTTATTACTGTTCTTTAAATAACTCAACGCACACTGATTATCACAGCACTTGGGAGGCTGAGGCAGGAGGATCAGTGCAAGTTTGAGACCAGCCTGGGCTACATAGTGAGCTCAAGGCCAGCTTGAACTGCATAATAAGACTCTGTCTCAAAGAGACAAAACAACAACAAAAATCCCTCAAGTTTCATTGCATCGGTAGCACCTTTTCTAATAACAACATGGCATAATAGGAAGAACATGAGGCTGGAGGTCAAATCAACCTGGCTTTTGGTCCTGTCACTTTCATTTACCAATTGAAACCATCATCAAATTACTTGAACTCTTAGAACCCAGATCTCTGCATCTTACAAATGGTAGTGATAATGCCTTTTAGAAGGTTGTGAAATTTAAATAGATACATTACAAAATGTTCCTGGCAAGGATAGGCCTCTATAAATGATAGCCATAATTACTTCATTGATCTGTTTTGCATCAAAATTGCAGCTGGTATTATGAGAGCCATCCAACATGCCTTGTTTTACTTAATTGTCAGGACAAATTGAAAGATATTTTTTATTGCTTCCATCTTCAAATGAGAAAAATTGGAGCTTGGAAAAATGTATATATTTTTCAAGGTTATACACTTGGTTACACAGTTTTACAACTTGACATTTTATTACATGTAATACAATATTTAACACACAGTTGATCTTGATTAAGAGTATGGTTAACTCTAGAGCAAAAAAACAAACATAGCAGCAAAACAAACTGAAAGAGTTGACAGCTGAACCAGGGAGGGGTATTGTGTTGCAGGTGGCAGAGCAACCAACTTAAATGCCTATACAATTAAATAGAATTTATAGACCCGCATCACTGAGAAGGCTGAACATAAGACTGATTTGAGTGTCTTCACCCAGAATTTCATCGAGGGTCAAGTTCTTGCCATCGTTTGTTACTACTGTCGTCAGCAGTCTCATTCCTACCTGAGATTCTGCACAGTGACTCCTGGTAAGCTGGCTCTACTCTCACAGCAGTAAACTGTCTACAGGGCTGGTCTCTGATCTCATTGAATGAGGGATATAGCTTCTACAACAGCCCTTAGAAGACAGGCGGATAACTAGAGAGGGACATGATGAATTGAGAGGGTTTTTCCCCCATTACTGGAAGTTGGATGGGGAGACTGAGCTACATCCCTATTCTTTACAAAGCTTTTTAAATTTTGAGATAGGATCTCTCTCTCTCTCTCTCTCTCTCTCTCTCTCTCTCTCTCTCTCTCTCTCTTTCTCTCTCTCTCTCTCTCTCTCTCTCTCTCTCTCTCTCTCTCTCTCTCTCTCTCTCTCTCTCTCTCTCTCTCTCTCTCTCTCTCTCTCTCTCTCTCT
>PVKA01001879.1:52531-121711 GCA_004027165.1 Ctenomys sociabilis | reverse complement strand
TTTTAAAGTCCACATAGAGTTTCTTGATACCTCCAAACTGATGAGTGCCAGAGTGAGTTGGCTGGCTTAAGGCAGCAAGCACTGGTCTGGGAACCATTCACAAGAAGACAAGGCTGTGTTGGCTGAGAATGGAAGCTCGGGCTGCCCAACAATGTCCACTGCAGCAGCGAGGCTCCAGCTTACACAGCAAAATCAGCATTCTGAAGGCAAGGGAAAAGAGTACTAGAATTTCTGTTTTGACTTATTTCCTATATGAAAATAGAAATCAGTTTTGCAAATATATATATTGATTCTGGAACTCGCATTGGATCACTATATCAGACAGGCAGGAGTTAAACCCCATTTGCTGAATACTATGAAGAGTGAGTGGGCATTCTTCCGCACAGAGGGGTGGACATCAGACTGTTCCCTCCAGCAGACCAGGATGCCCTGCAGCCTGCCTGCTTTGGTAGATGCGTACGTGGTACATCTAGCTTTAATTGAATTAGATTCAAAACATTTCAGCCCCAAACCCTATAAACTGAGTATCAAATTTTTTCCTGTTAGTAAGAAAAAGCAGAGCTGACATCTTTTCTACTTCTGAAAAGAGCTTTTTGTCTGCTGCTTTCTCAAGCTAAAAAGAACTGCAATCAGATCTGTTGATAAATCAGTGAAAAATTCAAAAGTCATGATAAGGTTGTTTAAAATATGGATTCACGCTCATTATTACTAGTGATAGTCTCGTCCACATAATACTCTGTTTAGTTCTTTAGAAAATTTCACTCAATATTAAATATTTAGAGACTTTCTTTGATGTTTCTTAACAGCGAAAATGTGCCTTTGGGAAAAATAATTGTGCTCCTGCTTTGATCAGGAAAAACAGAAATAATACATGAAGAACACGATAGTGACAGGCTTATCTGCATTCTGTAGTCAGCACACACTTTTTGATTTTGTATCCACAGGTTAAATTAACCCTAAATAGAAAATATTCAGGAAAAAATATTATTTTTGTAAAGAATATGTACAGAACTTTTTCCTTATTGTCTCTTTAGTAATATAGCCTATTTGCATACTACTTGCATTGTATTAGGTATAAATAATCGAGATATGATTTAAAACATATTGGGACAGGGGAGACAACTCAGTAGAATAAAGCGCTTCCCTGGCAAGTGCAAGACCCTGAGTTCAATACCCAGTTCCACAAAAATATAAAAAATTAAAACATAGAGAAAGATAAACATGGGTCATGTGCAAATACTATACCATTTTATATAGTACTAGAGCTTCCGTGAATTTTGGTACCTTTGTGGATGTTTTGAGATTAATACCTTATAATATAAAAGGGCTGACTATATATATAGCTGCATAATAGCAGGAAAAAATATTACAGCAGATTATACCATGTGGGAGATTTGCTGTACAGTGAATAAAAATTCAGATAGCACAAGTATTCCTTAGATTATTATAGAGGCTAGACTGTTTCAACAATGAAATGCACAAAGAATTGTTCTTGTGTGTGTGTGTGTGTGTGTGTGTGTGTGTGTGTGTGTGTGTTGTGAGTGTAACTAAAGAAGGCTATACTGGGAGGGACACATTTTAAATACTACATTGCATCTTTAATGAAAACATGATTTTTCTGGAAAAACTATGCAAATGAGGCTTCAAGAGTGGCTGTTTTGAGTAGGGGTTAAAAGGGTTCCTAAAAGATTCCACAGCTAGGCTCACATGTGAAATATCCATCACACCATTTGTGCAGGAGCCACAGTGGCAGAGACACTGGGGCCAGAACTGGACAGCATGGTTGCGAAGTCACTGATGTAGTTATGTTGATAAATTTTATAAATCAAAATATAGCTGAGTGTTTATAGCACTTAGAGATCACACGCGCAGCACTCTGGAAACATTTTGAAGCTTGCAGATAATCTTGTGATGGAGGACTTAAATGTTGCTAAACTTGAAAATGCATGATTTGGGGGTACTGGGGCACAAACTCAGCACCATATATGTGCTAGACAAATGCTGTATCACTGAGCTGCTTCCACAGTCCCCAAAATATGAAGCCTTTTATGACATGACAACTGTTAACAACTTGTTGTCTTTCTCTGTGACAAGGAGATTGCTACCTATCAGATTAAGATACATATACACACACTCTGTCATTTCAAGAAAAAATGTGATGCTATTAAAGAGAAATAAAGAATTGACTTTTTAAAAGAAATATGCAATAGAGAAATATTCCAAAATTGGATATTTGAAAATGTTTTAGCATCTTGTGGTTTTGTTATCCAACATAATGCAAATGTGGTAACCATGAAATTTTCATACAGACGCCTGTTTAAAAATTTTAATGAAGAGGCACATGGTGATGCATGCCTATAGACGCAGGCATGTTTGCATGCCTCAGCTCCAAGACAGAGGATGGAAGGTGGCAAGTTCAAGGCCAGCACAGGTAACTTTGCAAGACCTCTCAATCCCCAGTATCACACCAAAAGTTCTAATGATTTATTCACTCATTTTTCAAAAGTGTAAAAATGCAACAAATTTTGATTAAATCACAGGTAAAAACTACTGGCCAAATACTAACCAAAATCTCCACCAGATTTGTTTCTTGGACGGGAAAGTGCATGGCAAGTGATCTTAATGCACCACTGACTTACAGAGGCAGCCTTACTCTGGATGAGTGGATGAAAGCAGAGGCATAGATAATCATGCAAAGCCATAAGGAATTTCGTGTTGTGCTGTTAGTGACATCGTGAGAGAAAGACTGGTGAAGGCGACATCTTTCCCTGGAAGAACACAAGGAATAGATGTCTACAATGCTGTGACGGAGGCTTTGTTTGATCATAAGGCATAAGAAATTATGTCAGAAGACATAAGAAATTGTCAGAAGAAGTTATTTTGGAGTAGCCAGATAGCTCAGTGGACTAAGGTATCTGCTAAGGCAGGCACAGTGACCTGAGTTCAATCCCTGATGTGCTGTGCCAGCCCCGCCCCAGGGTGTGCTGAGACAGCCATTGAGATGGGGTGTGCTGGCGCATGCCTGTAATCTCAGCGTTTGGGAGGCTGAAAACAAGAGGATCACTATGAGTCCAGTCTGTGTAGTAAGACCCTGTAGACCTGTACTCAAAGAAGCAGAAGTAGAAGCAGAAGAAGTGATTTCAATTACTGGTGATAGGACACCTTGCACGGTGGGGCAAATCCTGGTTTCAACACAGTTCTTCTTAGAAAAAGATCTTTGTACCTGGAAAAGGAGCAACAAATTAGATGATCTCTTCAAAGTTGTCATAAAGATGATGAATTGCATCATGGCTTATGTTCCTTAATTTTTGACAATTTGAAGTGCTTCTCAATACAGTTCAGGCACAATAATGTCCAGTGACAGGAGAGGATGAGTGCTGGAGAGATTTGTAGCCTGGTTAGATGAAATTAGTCTACTTATGGATAAAGAAGGAAGAATATCCACACCTCTCTCTCTGATATGGCTCAGCTTAACAATCTCATGATTTTACTAGATTTTACACTACATGTCAGCACATTGAACAAAAAGCTACAAGATGCAGGAAGATCAGCAGAAAGGATATTGTGTGGTATCAAAACATTTGAGAGAAAACTTTAGCGTATTGAAAGAGACCTTGAAATTGGATATCTGAAATATTTTCCAAATCTAAAATCTCATTTAGAAAATTTTAACACACAAATAATCCTGCAAGCCAGCAAGACACCTCCAAGGAATTTTCTAGTATTTTAGCAGCTACAAAGGAGAATTTTATAAACATATTTTTAACAAAGAAATAGTGATAGAAAGAGACAGTATTAGAAATGCTACAAAATTTCACTAAAAAGTTATAGGAATTCAACAATGGTTGCTGTATTGCATGATGTTATCATCAAATTAGTTGTCTAGGTTACCAGATATAATGAGCAAGATGGTTTAAAGAAAAGACAAAACAATAACAAAAAAGTTTTGAGAAATTCAAAGAAAAAAATTTAAGCATTAACTGCTCTTTTCAAAATACCAGCAGAAAATGGTAGTACAATTAATCCAAACTATCCTGCATATATACCTTTTCCCCTTCTTTCATTTGTCCTTTTCTTCATCCCAGTTTTTCCTTCCCATTGAACAAATTCCTTCCTTTTCACAGCAGACTGTCCTTCAGACAAAGGACTTCTATCTATAAACACATAAACAATTTTTAAAAAGGCCTCCAAAATTCAAAGACCCATACCGAAAATGGGCATCTGAAATGAATATTTGCTTCAGAAATGAAGAGATACAAATAGCAAATAAATATATGAAAAATGTTCAATATTATTAGTCATTTAAGAGATGCAAATTAAAACAACACTAAGGTACCCTCTTACATCAGAAAGAATGGCTATCATCAACAACTCAACCAATACAAACGCTGGAGAGGCTGTGGGGGAAAAGGAACACTTCTCCACTGTTGGTAAGAATGCAGGCTCATACAGCAATTAGGGAAATCAGTATGGAGATTCTTCAAAAAGCTAGGATCAGAGGTCCCATTCAAAAGAACTGAAATCGTTATACTACAGTGATATATGTGCACCCATGTTTATAGCAGCACAATTTGTCATAGCTAAATCTTGAAAACAACCCAAATGCCCATCAACTCAGGAATGGGTAACAAAGATATAGTATTTCTACACAATGGAGTATTATTCAGCTATTAAAAAAAGATTTAAAAATTCGAGGCTTTTGTACATAAATGGATACAAATAAGAGACTATATTGGTGAGTAAAATAATCAGATCCAAATGTGAAAACATCATATTATCTCACTAGTGTAAGAACCCAAAAGAATAAATAAAATCTGAAATGTACAATAGAACCAGATTTTTATAGTTCCATAAGGTAGAAATAACCTTGTATTTTCTTTTTTTTTTTTTTTTTTTTTTTTTGTCTTTTTGAGACAAGGTCTCACTATGCAGTTCAGGCTGGCCTTAAACTCACTTTGTAGCTCAGGCTGGTCTCGAACTCACAACAATCCTCCTGCCTCAGCCTCCCAAGTGCTGGGATTACAGGCATGCGCCACCATGCCCGGCTTGTATTTTCTTACTTCTCTAGATAAAGCCAAATTTGAAGAACTTGATATTTCTGCTTATACTGGTTAAATTTTGGTAATTTGGACAAGCAGCTGTTGGAATTTCAAACAAGCTTTATTTGGAAAAATAGAGAAGATATATTGTGAAGAGGTGAGAAAGGACTGCATGTTTGGTAGTCCTGAAAATGAAATCTTTAAAGCGTGGAATTCTCTGCTAAATAATATTAAGTGAATGAGAGCACTTGGGATTGCTTTTCTTACTTTGTTTGGATCATCTTAAGCTTGTGGACAGACATTTTCAGCTTTGCATTATATAAAATCTGATACAAGAAACAGACTAACAGATAAGTGACTGTTCGATGTGTTGCTCTAGGGCTGGACAAATAGCTCAGCGGATTAAAGTGCCTGCAAGCAGGTCCAGGGGCCAGGGGTTCAATCCCTGGGCCTGCAGTGAGGGCCCCACCCCTAGGGCATGCTCAGATGGCAATTGAGACTGGGTGTGATGGCACACACCTATAATCCCAGCTCTTGGGAGGCTGTAAACAGGTGGATCACTATGAGTCCAATCTAGTGAGACCCTGAACTCCCTGTAGACTCCCCCCCAAAAAAAAAATAAATAAATAAAAATAAAGATGTGGTGCTCTCAAACTAACAGAGCATGAGATTTGACAAATTATGGGCACACCTACAATAGCTAATGCAACAGCATGCCTAATGCAAACTTCTACCTTTCATTAAAAAGCTGTTTCTATCCTTGAAACCTGTATTATCATTTACTTTGAAGATGAAAGATGTTAGTGTGTTGATTTTTTTCTAAACTAAAACCTCAGTATTCAGATTTAATTACAGTGCCAGCACTTCGTGATAGATAAGTGGGCTTTGGATTGCATTTGGGGCACTCCTCTTCACAAGTTTCACCATCACTACTCTAGAGGATGTGCTGCTACAGAGAGAATCTGGTGTTTGAGCAGTGACAGCATCCTACATAGCTCCACAATCCACCTGAAATGGAGGAGGAGATTCCTCCAAAGAAAGGAGACTTAGGAAACCGTAACAACCACTATCCACTCCAAGGCAGATCAGATGCCTGGGCTCTTGTGCAGCTTGGGACACCGGGAAGACATAAGAATTGTGGACAGAGGGCAGGGGAGATAGCTCTGGGGTCTAAGCATCTACCTGGCATGCACAGGGACCCGGGTTCCATCCCTGGTACCACGTGTCAGGCCGGCCCCTTGCCAAGCCAACCACTGAAACCGAGTGTGGTGGCTCATGCCTGTAATCCCAGCACTGGAGAGGCTGAGACTGGAGGATCACTGCCTCTTCCTGAGACCTTGTACCAAAGAAAGAAAGAAGGAAAGAGAAAGAAGGAAAGAAAGGAAGGAAGGAAGGAAGGAAGGAAGGAAGAGAAAAAAAAAGAAAGAAATTGATTGTGGGCAAAAACACAACGGAAACAGCAAAGGATATTAGATATTCCCTCCTCCAGATCCAGGTGTAAAACTAAACATTGTCTTTTGAATCCTTATGAGGAGTGTAGATGCTCCCTGCTTTATCAGAACCCTCTTGTAGTTTTCTGTTGAGTCAGAAGATCTAGGTCAGGTGAGAGAGTGGGCCTCAATGGGACCCTAAGGTGTAATTGGCAGCATCAGGTTATGTGCAAAGCTGGGCTCCTGGAGGGCCCCAGGGGATAGCGCTCCCCATAGCCAGACATTCAAGCTGGAAAGCCCATTAGTTTCATTCTCTGATGGCTCTGTTTCCCTCTTTCCCACATTTCAGTCTCCCTCCTTCTACTATCTTTCTCTTCTTTCCCTCTCCTTTCTTTAGGGAAAGAAGCAGGGTCCTAATTCACCAGCTGTGGGCCCATCGTGGAACAGTTTATTCCCTTTTTCCCTTCTGAAAAGAAAATGCCATCCCTTGCCTGGTTTTGGTGGAACATTCTATTACCAGCCTAATCACTGACATTTATCACAAAAACCTCACTGACTGCGATTCCCCAGGGTCTCATCCACTACCTACAAGTAAATCAGGCAATTTTGAGCAATGACAGGGCTTCTTTCAGACCCTCCAGTATTATTTTTAACTCACCAGTAAAATGTAAAAATGGATGAGAATAAATGCAGCAGTTGCTCGAAGGAACTGACCTGCACACGAAGGTCATGCTGTAGGAGAATTTGGCTCATTAAGAATGTGCAAAGGTGGCAGAAAAATGCTTATTTTTTTACTGACTCTTCATGGTGTATGGAAATGTTGTCACTAATAACTAAGGGCTGAATAACCACTCGGTGACCCTGTCAGAGGGCAGCTTCCTCCAGTGAGGTCTGCCTCTCTGATGTCTCCTGTTTGCCCTTATTAAATTTTTAGTCACTTATAGCTACCTTCAAGGAAACCTGACTCTTTTATGTTACTAACTGAAATAACTGTAATGAATGTATAGCTGTAATAAATGTATAGCAGTAATGTACAGCCTTAGTGAATCCATGGCTTGGTAAAGTCTTATGGATTTTTGGTTTAATATGAGGGAATGTACTATTCTAATGTGAATGGACGTGGGTGTGATTGTGTGTGTGCTGTGAGTCGCTAAGTCACTGTTGTTAGAAGGATTCGTAGGACTCGATACATAAATACATCCACGGCTAGAATTTATTACAGAGAAAGGACTAGAAGCAAAATCAGCAAAAGAAGAAGGCAGGCAGGGCAAGGAAGTGAGGAAACGAGGCACATGATTCTAAGAGTCTTCGCCCCCTGGGGTCACAGAGGATTCTCAATTCCTCCAGCCACAATTTGGGATAACACACATGAGGTGTTGTCTGTCTGGGAAGCATATTAGAGACTCTTCTCAAGACTTTAACTTGGGGTTACATAGAAGCCTTCTGCCATGTACCAGAATTACAGACTCCTTGAGGCAACTCAACCATTTGCCGAAGCCACACACTCTTTGCATGAACATTTCTGAGCTATCTCCCTGGCCCAAGCAACTAGGGAATTCCCCAAGAAATGCAATTTTCCTGATTCCAACCACTGACCAACTTTGCAACCAGGGTCCCTCTCCAACCCCTGCCCCCATAGGCTCAGCCTGACCTAGGGGTGGGCCTGGCACCACAGGTGGTGCCAGGGATCAACCGTGGCCCCTGCTTCTGTCTAAGCTTACTTAAACAGGCGCTTTAGACTGCTGAGCTATCTCTCCAGCCAAGCAATCACGGTTTTCTAAGCAAGCTTTCTCCCACCTTCTATGTCAAATGTTTTCTGCATAGTGAGGATGGAACTTTTCACTTCTTTCATTTTCAGTTTACCAATGGCCATTATTTTTGTATCAAAGGACTTACAAAATATTAATTAAAAGATAGACTACAAAGACCCAACCATCTATCATTCCATCAGCTTTCTTTTAAATGATATTTGCATGTCATGTGCTTGTCTGCTATCCTGCCCGTAAGTGATGGACAGAGGATTTCTCCTTGAGTTAAAACCTAATAGGTACTAAATAGGCTGAACACAGTAGACACTGAGTTACAGAGTCTGACAAATAAGGAAAATTCCATGGTGGGATGGCAATTAATTGGCTGGGTCTTTGTTTCTGGAGGAATTAATATTTCACAGATAAGATGGAAGTGGGCAGATAAAGCTTAGATCGAATGAGAGAGAACAAGGCTAAGTTATCATGCCAAGTCCCTGTAAAAACTATTGCACTGTCCAATCAGAAAGTCCAAGGTCAAGGTACAGTTGGTGGCTCTGGTTCCTATTCTCCTGTTTCCTTACAGTGAACACATTTCTTTAACTAATAAGGATGTGTCTTTTCCAAGGAGCTGGAAAAAGCCTACAAATCTAGGGTTAGCTATTCTCTTTACAAAGGGACTTGACATCTGAAAAGAGAATCACTGTACTAGAGAGCATGGGAGGCAATTTGAGTATCAGGGAAGACAGATAAAAGGAAGTGGTACCTTACGCTGTGAAATGGGAGTTCTGGAACACATTCTGTTCCATACAGAAGTAGAAAACAGGAGTAGGCTTAAGAGAAATTTTAAATGCTGACATTTAAATTATTGATAATGTTGACACTATTTCCTCACCTGTGAGATAGATATCAGGAAAGAGGAATGTGTAGTTCTGGCCTGCTTGTCACATGTAATCCCAAGCATGACAATCCTAGGTGGTCTGGAGCAAGCACTTCTCCTGAGGATGTTAACATTTGAAAAGATCCTCTGGGAACTTGCTCCCCAGAACCCACAACCGCGCTCTAGCTCTGAGTCCAGTTCTAAGCAGGAGTACAGTGTGTTTATCAAGTTGTGGATTCCATCTTTTCAAGAGCCAACATTCTATGGTCTTGTAGGATGTGTGTAACTAGAAGTGCTCTTTATGGACACTGTTTCTCCTGTGACATGATGCAGAGACCTCAGGACATGCAGTTTGTTATGGGAACTCACATTCTGCACCTGACACAGCACCTACACAGACTCCCGCTGATGTGGTCCTGGCGGAAGCAGGAATGTGATTAGAACGGAGGGCTTCATTCCAACACCATCAGCTTGTTTGGCAGAGGATAACCTTCCTGTATCTGGCTTGTGACCTTTTAGTTTAACTTCGATTATTTGGGGGCTGTTGTCAGATAGTGCTAAATGGCACAAGAATATTTATTTTGTGAGGACTGGTCCCTAGTGAGCTTCCTGCACCAAAAGTGATAAGGGTTGTTTAGAACTCTCTGATTACAGTACTGGAGCCATTTCCATCTTTTGTTATTAAAAGTGGGCTCAAGTTTTAAGTCCCCATTTTAGGAGCAAGTGAAACATGAGGCTTCAGGCAATGATTAGGCTTTTGAATGCAGGAGATGGCTGAGGCAAGCTTCCGGACTCATAAAGGACTGTAACTTGGTGCTTTTGTTCCTTAGTTTTGTCTGTACAAATGTGAATAATAATAACATCACACAGGATTTTTGTGAGTAGGAAATTGGAGGACAGTATGTGTAAAATACTCAGTATGGTGCCCAGCACAGAGTGGGTTCTCAATTGCTATCACCTAGTTAGCTATTTTGTTTATTCATAAAGTGTAGAATCTTCAGTATGATTATTTTATTTCTGACCTTTCTAGGATCAGAATTCTATCACTGCAAGTGGTCAATAGCAGAAAGCTTTATAAACATTTCTCAAGTATTTGGAGGTTTCAGTTTTGTAGCTTTAGCTGTTCACAAAGATATCATGTTTCACCTTAATCTAAAAGTAACTACTGAGAGTACTCAGAAAGTAGCCCTCACTCAGAGAGGACTTCAGAGCTGGGGTTGTGCTTCCTGTGCCTTCGTAGTGGATGATTGGACAGGGCAGGGTGGGGGGACCAGAAAGAGACAATTTAGTGTCTGAGGCAACCCAAAATTATCTCCTGCATTGTACTTGTTTGGGGGAATAGAAGAAGAAATTGGAGATAACATCTCATAATATCTGCAACTTTTTCTTTCCAACAATTCAAGATAAAAAAATATGCAGGTATGTACACTTTTACACATTATACAGAAAAGGGGAATTAGGAGAGAGGCAAGGGAGAGAGAGAGAGATTGAGAAAGAAGGAGAAGGAGGAGGAAAAGGAGGGGGAGGAGAGAGGAGGAAGAAGAGAGAGAGAGACAGACACAGAGAGAGACAGAATGCTAGCAATAAATTTAGCTAAAGTCATATACAAATGCTCTTTGTATAGTTTTTAAACTTTTCTTTGATTTAAAAAAAATAAAGTTTTTAATGAAAAATAAAATACACTTTTACAAAGGTTAAGATAATCCTCAAGTTAGCGGTTGGGTTCACAGCTTCTAGTCATCCCTGAGTTAGGAAGCCACATCCTAATCTTGGGGGATGGGGGCCAGATACACACCAGAAGGATTCCAGAGATGTCAAGGACTTCAGGGGGGACAGATAAGGGAGCCCTGCAGGGGCCAGCAGAAGGAAAGGCGCCTAAGAACCTGGGGAAGGGGGAACACAGGCTTGATTTTTAAATTTTCCAGTTTCATAAATCAAGGTCTTGCTGTGTAGTCCAGGCAGTCCTCACACTCGTGATCTTCCTGCTTGAGTCTCCTTGTTGCTAGGATTATAGACATGCTTCTTGATCCTTGATCTTTGCCTCTGAGTTCCTTGGGCCACACTCATTTTTCTTCAGCATAATTCATAATATCTTAAAAAATAGTTTGAGTGATGTTGATCCATAGGAGCCAGTGGGCTCTGAAGAGGGCTCCGCCAAGTCCAATCCGAGGCACATTCAGGCACACAGGGAACACTTATCTTGCATTGGTGAAATGCTCAGCTAAGATTGCTCCCTTATTCATCTCACTGTACTGTGTACAACACGGAGCACAGGTGTTAAATGAAAGAATCATGTTCGGGTGTACACTATAGCTTTTGAGGAAGTGATCATATGTGCAATGAAAATATATTCCTCAGGTCACGAACTCAGATAGGCCAGGAAAAACACACTATTCTTTCTTTCCTTCCTAGAAAGCCAAATGCTTTCTGTAGCCCTTCTCCCAGCTAGTAGCAGAGTCTTCAGGGGTTTCCAGAGATGGGTGAGGGGTGGGCGTCAGGGTGAGAGCTCCAACCCTGGGTTGCCAGCCTTGAATATGCCTAGAATCTGCAGAAATGTCTCCCCCATCCTCTGGTCCTCCTCATCCTCAACTGAGCCTTCTCTCGGGCCACCCATCGGGCACATGGGACCCTCTGCGGGAGCCTCTGGCCTCTGTCTTCCACCTTCTCAGGGCCAGACCTTTCAGCCCTCTGTAGAGGTGGAGTCATAGCGCTCCTGAGCTTAGGTGTCCCCTGGGCTTCCATCCAGCCTCCTCCTGGGCTCAGCTTGAGCAGCAGGACCCAAAGGCTTTTCTCAAGTGATCCACATGACTCTCTTCTTTCCATCTCCCAGAAGGCTTGAGCAGAGGACTGGGTAATAATAGACAGATAGACACTCTGGAATGCTCCTCAGTTATTTTATTTCTTTATACCTTTTTTATTACTGCCTATCATTTTTATAAATTATTGGGCTTCAATGTGTTATCATATAACCTATTTTGATCATATCTATCTACCCCATTGTTTTCTCATGTCCAATTCTCTCCATTTTCTTGCAAATAACACAATTTCATTCTTCTTTGTGGTAAAAATAACGCAATATTGTGTACACAAATGCAATTTGTTTATTCTTTCACCTATTAAGGGGCATCTAGACTGGTTCTATATTTTGGCTATGGTGAATTGTCTCACAGTAAACAAGGATATTCAGATATCTCTACAGTATGCTAACTTTAGCTTCTTCAGGTGTATACCAAAGACTGATATGGTAGGGTCATGTGGTAGCTATATTTTTAGTTTTTTGAGGACCTTCCATACTGATTTCTATAGAGGCTATACTAATTTACATTCTTACCAACAGTGTGGAAGAATTTCTTTCCAGCTTGTAGTCTCAGCAGAATTTATTTATTTTGTTGTTTGTTTGTTTTTGTTTTTATTCTTGATGGCGGTCATTCTGACTGGGGTAAGATGGACTCTCACTATAGTCTTGATTTTATTTCCCTAATGGTTGAAGATGTTGAATATATATTTTCATATACTTACTGGTCATTTATACTTTTTTAGGAAATGTCTGTTCATTTTCCTTTTTTTTTTTTTTTTTTTTTTTTTTTTTTTTTTTTTTTTTTTTTTTTTTTTTTTTTTTTTTTTTTTTTTTTTTTTTTTTTTTTTTTTTTTTTTTTGTATTTTAGGGTGTCCAGGATCCCACTACAAGATTGGACTTGTAGTAATTCACCTGTCTACAGCCTCCGAAGAGCTGGGATTATGGCACATGCCACCACACCCAGTCTCACCTCAGTGCACCCTGGTGGTAGGCTTGCCTGGGGATCAAATCCCAGGCCCCTGAGCCTGCTTGTAGGCACTTTAATCAGCTGAGCTATTTGGCTGGCCCTTCATTTTCCCACTCATTGAAATTGAGTTATTTATGTTTTGGTATTAGGGTGTTTTAGTTCTCTATATATTCTAGATATTAATCTTCTGTCAAAAGAATAGCTGGCAAAGATTTTTAGTAACCTTGTAAGCTATATCTTTGCTTTGTTGGTTCTTTCCTTTATGGGGGAGTAACGTTTTCATCTGATGTTCCATTCATTGATTTCTGCTATTATTTCCTATGCTATTCGAATCCTATTTAGGAGGATTTGTCTGTTCCTTATGGTTCCAAATGTTTCTGCTATCCTTTTTTCCAGCAGTTTCAAAGTTTTAGGTCTAGGTCTTCATCCATATTGAATAATTTTTTATACAGGGTGAGATATACGAGATCTGGTTTCAATCTTCTACGAGTCCTTATCTAGTTTTCCTGCACTATTTGTTATAGAGGATTTTTTTCTCTCATGAAAACTTTTGGCTCCTTTGTCAAGAAGCAAATGGAGGGGCTGGGGAGATGGCTCAGTGGAATATGCGCTTCCCTGGAAAGGGTCTGAGTTCAATCCCCGGTTCCGCCAAAAAAAAAAAAAAAAAAAGAAGAGGCAAATAGATAGTTGGGCATCACATTCCATGCCTGTCATCCCAGCACTCGGGAGGCTGAAGTATGAGGTTCACTGTGAGTCTGAGGTGGCTTTAGACCCTCAAAAAAACCAAGCCCCCCCAAAAGAAAAAAAAATAAAATGGCTGTGCTTGTGCGGGTTTTCATTCTTCTGGTGTTGTCTATTGTATTTCATTCATCTGCAAGTTTATTTTTATGCCAGTATCATGCTACTTTTGTTACTATGGCTTTGAAGTGTAATTTGAAATCAGTTATTGTGATGGCTCCTTGCTCTTTTTGCTTCCCACTGTGGTGGCTACTCTGGGTCCTTTGTGTTTCCATGTGAATCTTAGTTTTCTAATTCTGTAAAGAGCATCACTGAAATTTTTAGGAGGATTGCATTGAATCTGTAGATGACTTTTGGTAACATGGCCATTCTAACACTACTAATTTTCCTTGTCCATGGACATCAGAGGTGTTTCCATCTTCTAGTGTTTTTTCAAGCTTCTTTATTGTTCTTTTTTATTATCTGGTAGAGACCTTTCATTTCCTTGGTTAAGTTGAGCCCTAGTTTTTTATTTTTTTTATTTTTTGTCTTTTTGAGACAGGGTCTCACTGTGCAGTTCAGGCTGGCCTTAAGCTCACTTTGTAGCTTAGGCTGGTCTCGAACTCACAACAATCCTCTTACCTCAGCCTCCCGAGTGCTGGGATTACAGGCATGCGCCACCATGCCCGGCTAGCCCTAGTTTTTTAAATCAAATAAATGTTTTTCATCTTTAAAATACAATTATGGGGGGCCGGGGAGATGGCTCAGTGGAATAAGTGCTTCCCTGGCAAGCACAAGGGCCTGAGTTCAATCCCTAATTCCACCAAAAAAAAAAAAAAAAAAAAAAAAAAAGATGATCTATTTTGTGATTTCTTTCTCATCTAACTTATTATTTGTTTGTAGAAAAAGTATTGATCTTTTAATGGTGGGTTTGTATCCTGATACTCTGCTGAATATATTTATTAGCCCTAAAAGTGTTTTGGTGGAGTCTGTAGTATGTTCTGAGTACAGGATCACTTTGTCTACAAATAAGGATAATTTTGCCTTTTCCTTTCCCATTTGTATCCCTTTGTATTCCTTGCCTAGTCTCTATAGCAAAAATTTCAATTACTATATCAAACAACAGTGGTGAGATTGGACATCCTCCCCTGTTTCTTGATTTTAGAGGAAATACTTTAAATTTTTCCCTACTTGGCATGATATTGGGTATATTTGCTTTTAAAACTTTATGCAAAAAATTAGAATATTTATGCACAAATAACATTTTCCATTTTTTTTTATAAAAAATAACTAGAACTAACAAGAAAGACTTTTTATATTGTATTTTGAGAAACAGATTCAGAATTCAATATTATATAGTATAATGTGATTTCATGTTCTAAGTCTTATTGGGTATTAACTTTTGATATCCAAAAGCCAAGTCTGTGGATCTCTTGTAAAGAAATGATCTGAACTGTGTATCCTTAAAATTTCTATGCCAAGGATCTAATACCACTCAGAATATAAGTGTATTTGGAGATAAGCCTTAAAATGTGATTTAAATTAAAGCGAAACTATTTGACACTTTAATCCTATTTGACTTGTGCTCTATTTATCAGAGGAAATTTGGATACACACAGACACCAAGAATGTGTGTCCACAGAGAAAGATTATGTGGGGACACAAGAGAAGGCATGCAGGCTGCAAGCAACAAAAGAGGGCATAGAGAAAAGTAGATCTGCTGACCTCTCTGTCCTGCACTTCCAGCTTTCAGAACCATGAAAAAATAACTTTCTGTTGCCTAAGTCATAAAATCTGTGGTGTTTTATTATGGCAGCTCTAGCAAACCCACGCAAAGATAGTCCTGTATCCCATATGCAAAGAACCTTTTATTAAAAATTTGCATTTTTCCATAAAAGCTCACCTGAAGCTCTGTGGTTTACTCACAGGACATCCATGGTGTTGCCTACAACCTCCAGGGAGACACAGGCATGAGGCAACACTCACCCCTGGGGATGCTACTGCATGAGCATGACAGCATAAGGCTTTAGGTGCTGCACAGAAGGTGGGCTGCAGTTTGGAAGTGCATTGATTTATCTGAGCCTTGAATTGTCCACTTACAAAACACAGACAGACTGTGCAAGCTGCATGAAATCACTTGCAGGTTACACGTGCAAGGTACCGAGCCTGGCCTGGCATGTGACAGGCAGGGAAGAACTGCAATTGTATTCTTATCTCTACTGAGCCACGTCATAACTTTACACCAGTAAGAAAAGATTTAAAAATGTTTCATCAGGTATTTTTTTTGGCATAAAGGTAGGGGAAGTATGTTATTTTAAAAATAGCTTTATTACTTTATCTAGTAATACCAGATATTGGTATCTCATATGATATTGGTATCAATATCATTGGTATTACTGGATAAGCATTAGGTATTCCGAAGCATTCTTCAAAGATTATCAGTGTTTGAGGTTACAGCGTCAACATTTCGTGCCCTGTGACTTGTTTTTAACTTCTCTTCTTAGTTTTCCATCTTAAGAACCCAAATTCTCTAATATATGCACCTCAATATGACTTTCTTTTAAGACTGAATTTTATTCTTTTATGTATTTTTCTAAAGTTCCTATAATGAATGTGTATTTTAAACTAAGAAAAAAGCTGGGGGGGGATGGCTCAACTCAATGGGCAAAGCACCTGCTTAGGCAAGCTCAGGCCAGGGTTCGATCCCCAGCACCACACACCATGCTAGCCCCACCCCCAGGCACATTGAGGCAGCCATGGAGTCCAGGAGTGGTGATGTAGCACTAGGGAGGCTGAAAATAGGAGGATCACTACAAATCCAAGCTGCATAGTGAGACCTTGTACCAAATACATAGAAAGAAAGAAAGAAGAAAGAAAGAAAGGAAGGAAGGAAGGAAGGAAGGAAGGAAGGAAGGAAGGAAGGAAGGAAGGAAGGAAGGGAGAGAGAGAGAGAGAGAGAGAAAGAAAGAAAGAAAGAAAGAAAGAAAAAAGGAAGGAAGGAAGAAGCCTTCATAAATCTACTAGGAGATCAATCAAAAGAAGAGCACATATTGAATCTGATTGGTTAATGCTGACCTCATGGCAAGGTGCTGAGTGACAGTGAAAATACCACAGCATGGAGATGAAAAGGCAAGAAAGTGAAGATAAATGTGGCCTAGACTATGAAAAGGGGTTGGATCTGGTGAAGCCTTTTCTGGGCTGAGGAAGGAGGTGAGGTACTTATAGGTGGAGGGGAAGTAGCTACCAGAGAGAGCAAGGTTAAAAATGTAGGTAAGAGAGTAAGGTCTGGGAAGAAGCAGGAGGTGTGGTGCTTGAGGCCCACACACGGGAGGGATTGCCCAGGACTGGGGGACCCCAAGCTCTTCTGTAGGGCAGAAGGAAAATAAGGTATTTGGGACCATGCAGGTAAATTCAGAAAAAGAGGGACAAGAAGTTGGAGTTCATCTAATTAACTACTTCCTTGAGGAAAAATGATCTCAGCTACTGAGATGGAGGGTATGGGTGGGCTGGAGAGAGGGGCTTGTAAAGAAGTGTAATGTAGTGAAAATTTAGAAAAAAATTTTTGAAAGTGTTAGTGTAGGAGACAGTGCAACTAAGTTGTGACAAATTCTACAACCCCTGGCAGGGCTGAAGAAGGGGTGCCCAACAGGATCCTCTCAAAGGATGACCACCTGGGCCTTCACAGAGAAGGCAATGTCACCGAGCACATTCCCTGTGCCTAGCTGGCTCCCTGTGACACTCTGATCATGCAGGTTGTAAAGGGGAGGACGGAAGACTGGGGAACGTCTCTGAGATGCTTTGCATTTTGTTCCTTTCAGGGTTGCTCAGAAAGCCTCTGTGATGACAAACCTTTCTGGTCTCCATACTTCTGAACCAACCTCATAGTGGCCCCTGAGAGGCAGGTGGACCCCGCTTGGGGCTTCTGCACAAGCTCCAGATCCTGATAACCCCGGCCTCTTTCCTTTGTTCTCTTAGCTCTGGAAAGAATCATAGCTGCTTTCCCACATCACGTGTTACCACAAAACAGAAAACAGTTTCCCCAGCCAGTTCTTCAGTGCCTTAGTTGCCTAAGTAACAGTTCCAGTTCTAGTTGTTCCTGCCTCTTAGAAACAGCTGGTCACTATGATGCACACTGTATAAACCAATCCTTGAGGGACAAGCCTTTCAGCCTCTGTACTTCCTGCTTGCTTATCTCACGCAAGCCCTGGACCACCAGAGATCAAGGTCTGGTATTCTGGAAATAATTCTGATTAGTGCCTATTGATGTAAATAAAGCTGTGTCTAAATCCTGGATGTCATTTCAGTGTTTCTGCTTGCAGTTACAGGTTGCCATGGCCTTCTTTTTTTTTTTTTTTTTCAGCACCGGGGATTGAACTGAGAACCCTGAGCTTGCCCGGCAAGCACTTACTCTACTGAGTTATCTCCCTGGCCCCTTTGTTTCCTTTATTAATTTTATTGGGAAACAAATAGCAATGAGATAGTTTCTAAACAGCTTAGTGGGACAGTTACAATCATTAATACATTCCATATTGTTATCTTCGTAGTAGTTATTTATAGTACAAGATGCAGACATGATATCCCGTCCAAACACTATTAGTACAAATCTTCTCATTGAATTAAGAGAAAGTAGCTGTTTATCTATCCTATTTTGTGTCTTCCAATACCTACTTAACCAGTTTCTTAAATTCTTCTTGAAAATTAAAGGGTGTGGTTTTCACTTTCTCGGTTGAATCTTTGCAATGGAGGCACTTGTTATGTATGCTAGCCAAGGGTTCCCATAACCACAACCAATTACCACAGAGGGTGTGGCATAAACTATAGAAATGTGTTATCTCCAAGCTCTGTAGCTCAAATTCTGAAGTGAAGGTGTCCACAAGGCTGGTCCTTCTGAGGGCAGTAAGGGAGGTATCTGTCCCAGGCCTCTGCCCTTGGCTTATAGATGGTCATGTGCTCTTTCTACTTATCTTTCACTGAATTTCCTCTTTTCCTAAGGACATTGGCCAGGCTGGATTAGCACTCATCTTTTTGGTCTCACTTCAACTTGACTACCTCTGTGGAGACCAGTCTCCAAACAGGGTCATATTCTGAGGCATAGGAGCTTAAGACTCTAACACATAAATACTACAGTGAGGATACAGTTTAACTCATAATAGCCATCGTCAGCACAGCAAAGAGATATTGCAGAAGACTGTTTAAATTTAAGCATCCTTCTCCTTTCTCAAAAGCTCAAGTTTTAGTTTCTATAAAATAGATATAGAGGTGGATGTGGTGGTACAGGCCTATACTACCAGCACTCTTGAATACCAGCAGGAAGGTCAGAATTTCAAATTCAGTTTGAATAACATAGCAGCTTCATAAGTCTCTGTCTCCAAAAGGGCTGAATATGTATTTCAGTGTGAAGGCTGAGTTCAATCCCCAGTACTGAAAATGAAAATAAAGAGTACAAATTCCTATTTTAAAGATTAGTTAATACATTGTAAAAAGATATCCCAATTCTTCTCTATTTTATTATTTATTTGTTTTTTTATGTGTGTGTGGTTGGCTCAGCCCATCCCGGGGGCAGGGCTGGTGTGGCATGTGGTACTGGGTATCGAACCTCTGTCCCTGTACCCTTACCTAAGCAGGAGCTTTAGACTGCTGAACTATCTCACCAGCCTCTCTATTTTAAAAACATATTTCTAGACTATAACTGGTTTTTTTCTTTCTTTTATAGCTCATTGTATTTTTCTTACTGTTCAGATGAAAGTGAAGTTGTATTCTCACAGCTCACTCAGACTTGACTAACAAGGGCTGTCCTCATGGTCATGGAAATTCACCTCTCCACTCCCAGGTCTCTGTCCTCTGTCTCTAGCATGAGTAATGTCCCTCAGTCTATCCCCCCTGCCTGCCTTTTCTCTGTAACTTATTTTTCTTTTCCTTCTGGCACAATGGAGTGTGCCTCTATTAGAGAACCCCCTTTCCAATGAGCCTTGGCTAAGTTTCTCACTGCTAACCACACCCCTGCTTCTGTGGGTGAGGGTGGAAGAAAATGCTTTTCCACACACTGCTTTGTTTAGAAAGCCTTGTTCCTGGAAGCTGACAAGCTGTGAGTTGCTTGGAATATAAAGGTTTACCTATGAGCAGCAGTACTAAATATAGCCATGCAGTATGCAGTATTTGGGGACAGAAGAGCATTATTTAAACAAGATTTTGAATGTTTCTGCCATGGAAAGATGCATTGAATGGTTTTAGCAAAACCCATATTTTACATTTTGAAAAAGATTTTTTATTTTAAGCAGGAAGGGAGCCTTCAGCAACAGTGTTGCTGAAACTTTAATATGAAGAAGAATCACCTGGGGATGTTGTTAAATGCATATTCTCATTGTGGAAGTGTCTTGAGATTGACTCTATGTTTCAAAGAAGTCCCCAGGGGACCCTGCTGTGTCTGCCCATCAACCACCATTTGCATGGCAAAGCTTCAGGGATCACAGGGCAGATGTTCTCCCTCCTGGGAGTTTGGCAGACTCATCTGGAGAGCATTTGACAGATCCTGATGTCTGACTGCCAACACCCAAAGGTTCTGATTTAATTGGTCTTTGGTAATACCCAGCCAGTACTGCCTCTTGTAAAGCACCCTAGCTGATTTGTATCACAGCCTGTATTGAGAATCATTCCTGGGGCCCATTTTGTTTTTTGGGTTTTTTTTTTTTGGGCTGCAAAAGAGGATTTTATTTTTTGCACCTATTCATTTTAGTTTTAGTCCACAGAAGGACAAAAACACACATTAAGTGCCATGATACAATGCAGTACACACTTAACAGAAGTCAGTTACACAATGGCAATCATAAGGAAAACCACAGTTGAAATAGAAAAACTATTCACCGGGTACACTAGAAGAAGCCATTTTTGAGCTGCTGGGGAAATCAAACCAAGGGCCCTGTGTGGGGCTAAAAACTGTTGCCAAGAATGTTGCAGCTGGTTGGATGTCAGTGACTAATGTTTTCTTTCAAATGTTCTAGTGACATCTGAGCGATGAGTAACAAGCACTGATAAATAATAGCAAGATTCAAAAGTGGTAGCTTAACTTTTCCCCAATGTTTGAAGATTTGAAATGTTATTTCTTTAGTTTCTTACACAAATTTGTTCAAATTTTTATTCTTCTACTTAGTTCTTGGTTTAAGACTTAAAAGCTATCTCCATGTTATTTTTACAGCCATTTCTTCCTATAAAAAACCCCACCACTTTCTGAATATTGTTTACCTTCTTTGACATTCACGTTTATCTCATTTTCAGATCTTTCTGCCCTCTGCCCATTATTTCTGGCCTTACAAACTCTCTTCATAGACAAAGCAGCAGCTTTATTCTCTTGTGGTAAATACATATTCATCTTGCTTGGAAATTCAGAACTTACAGTGAAATAACTCTCACCTACTAATTTGGTATCACATGCATCATGGTCAAGGTGTGTCCTCTCATCTTCTGCTCCTGACTCTTCAGTAGGAGAAATGGAGCCACCATCATCCAAGTATTTGTATCAACGACTGTCAAGGTCATCTTTTACTAAATCTTCACCAACATTCATTTGTTTCAATGATTCCTTAAGGTGGTGTTCATACTTCAGTTTTTCAATATAGTTAAAAAATCCTCTTGCAACAGCTTGCTCAAAACTTAAAATTTTCCTCCAAGGTAATGGTTTCCTTCCATCCTCAGATTGTAAAATTGGAAACATAGGCTCTTTTTCTCTGATTTGTTTTTTATCTATTTTTGATCTTCTAGTGTTTCTCTTTCCTTTTGGTCTTCCTCTTGCTGTTAATTTTGGTTTCTTCTTTTTCTTGAATCTTTCAAAAATAGCCTTCAAGGTCAATGGTCTTGGTTCTACAGATGAGTCACTTGATAGAATCTGTTTGAATACTCTCAGGTATATGAACAAATTTCCTCACGGGTTTTCTTGGAGTCCGTTTAGGTAAGGAAGGTATACACTGTGTTTTAAATAAGCTGCTACCAGACGAAGAGTTATCACTTTGATTTTCCATTTCTACAGCTGTATCATATGTCATACAGTTAGCAGGATCCATTACTAATTTTTCCATCACTTTTTCTTGGTCTTAAATTTCTTCTCCTACTGTGCGGCTGGAAAGCCCTTGGGCCCATTTTGAACCTTAATATGTATGTGACTTGCCTCAGGATCTTGTTAAAATGTACACTCTTGTTCAGTAGCTCTTGGCTGGAGCATGAGAGTTCTCTTTCTTTCTTTCTTTCTTTCTTTCTTTCTTTCTTTCTTTCTTTCTTTCTTTCTTTCTTTCTCTCTCTCTCTCTCTCTCTCTCTCTCTCTCTCTCTCTCTCTCTCTCTTTTGACACTATGTATTCTAGGCTTACCTTAAATTCACAGTGTAGCCCAAACTTCCCTGAAACTCACAGTAACAGTCCCACCTGAGCCTCCCAGATACTGGGATTACAGGCATATGACACTATATCTGGCCAAGTCTGCCAGTTTTGAAAATGTTTTGAGTTCTGGCAAGCTGCTGTTGTTCAACAGGCCACACTTTGAGCAATCTAATTCACTGTTTTCAATTTAGGTAATGGCACACTTGGAGCCAGATAATTCCTTGTTGCAGAGACTATCCTGTGCATTATGTTTGAAAGCATCCCTGGTTTCTATCCTCTAGGTACCAGTAGCACTCTCCACCACTATTTGCACTTGAGACAACTGAAATTCTCCAGACATTGCCAAATAAATTTTGTGGGGTGATGTCTCCTGTGATTGTCTTTCACCTACTCACTGTGGTAGATTATCACTGGGAGCTCTTAGATAAAGTGAATCCTTGGCTCTTCTGAGTTCCACAGTCAGTTGACTCTTCTCTGAAATGGTATCTGACCAAGCTCACTTTCTAGGGGACATGGTAGCCCTAGAGCACATCCACAATCAGGGAGCCAGGGTCAGAACAGGGAGCACTACTCAGAGTGTTACAAGCCCAGATCCCATCCAACTACAGGACCCGGTATCAGGTTCACCCTGATATGTCCATGAGTTTGAAAACGTCAGATCAAACAATGCCCCTAACCTACTGCTGTGTAGCTGATTTTCCAGCCTGGATCTGGGCTCTGACTACCTGTTCTATCAGCCAGAGCAGAATCATGCCTTGAATTGGATATTGCCACAAGACCACAGATTGTAGAAGACAAACATGGGATTAAAATCATAAAGTAGTTTTTTTTCTTAAATTTTCATTTCTTGTTTTTGTCTCTTTGTGAGGATGAACATTGTTTGTAGTGGGGTTATTTGTCCCTGTTTTTGTTTTTCATTCTTTCTTTCCCTCCTGTTTTCTTCATCAGTTTCCTGAAGCTTCCATTGTCTTCCTTTTTCTTCTCTATTATTTCCTCTCTTCCACTTAATTTTCTTCCCTTAGGGTAAAATCACTCTATTGAGTGGATGTTTACTAAATGTAATTTTAAGGTTTGTATTAGATTTTTGTTATATAAGTTCTGTACATATGGTTAAAGCTGGCAAATTATTGGTTATTACAGCTTTTAATTTTCTAGTTTTTGTTTGATGCTAATGTCATTACTGATTGTACTTTAGCCAAAGTGACACAGTTCCTATGATCCACTGATCTTACTTGTGTGCCAAAAGCTAGATTGTCTAGGGGACACAAGCAGTATAGCAGTCCAATACCAAAAACTGGGTGTAAGGCCAAACAGGCTGTGTGATGGATTAACAACTGGTAGCCAACTTGTAACACTCAGCTGAACTGAATCAGTATGGTCCTGAGTATGAGAGGCACATTGAAGATTATTGCCAATAAAATAAGGAGAACTAAAGAAGAGAAGCTATCATGGAGCCGTTATTCTCCTGGGTGAGCTTGTCATGCTGGCTTTCGTTATTCTCCTGGGTGAGCTTGTCATGCTGGCTTTCTTGATATGAACTTGACTGTTCACGTTGTCAGAGAAGCTTGGGACCTTTTTGTTGCTGAGAATGGATGAGGTTCACTTTGGGGGAGCTCTTGTCCTTACTTTTAGCATCACTTCCTGGCTCCACAAGGGAAGAAGATGATTCACTGTTCAATGTCATAGAGAAGCTGGTCATTCTGGCATTCCTAGACTTAGGTATTCTCATTATCAGAGGAATTTAGGACCTAACAGTTGCTGAGGATGGCCATGGTAATTTTTTGGAGGAGCTTCAGTTTGAGTGTCATTTCCTGGCTCTAGTGCAGATCCTTCAGCTCACTGGCACAGATTCTTCATCCTACTGGTACAGACTTTCTATTTTTTAGCACTGACCTTTTAGCCTTTAAAATTCAGATCCATGAAAGAGACCTGCATGAAACATTTTCATGGTATCTAGGCCTCTGGTTGGACATGGGAGCATTGTTATGGTCTTCTAGGCTCAGATGAGCTCATGTAGGACATTGTTGTGGGACCCAGGTGGCCCTCAGCTGACTATGTGGGTCTTTAGTGTGTGGACAGATTTTCTGCACTTTTTTGTATAATGACTCTTTGGGTCACTATTATAAAATAATTCTATAAATTATGTGTCATGTATATGATTGTATCCCTTGTAAGCCCCAGACTACAACAGGTGGCAATCTCTCATCCATAAGAAACAGAAGTGGCACAGACTCAAAGAGCAAGAGCAAGCTATGCCTGGAAGACATCTCTGAAAGGTGGTGATTTCCTAAAGAGATACTAGTAACAAAGCTACCTATTGTAAGGAATTTATGATGTTCAATGCAGAAAACATACAAATGAACAAAAATGAGAAAACATGGATGAAAGATGCAACACTAGACTTCTACATCACCCAGTGGAAGTTCAGGGGACATTGATGTGAAAGAAATCAAAAGTCACCCACCCAAACTTTCTGAAATGGTAGCAGTGGAAACAATAAAATGATGAATTTGTTTCTAGGAAAAAAACTGAAATAATTATACATATAATTGAAGCAATAATGACCATGTTGAAGGACATGGTTAGTCAATGTAGTGTAAAAACTGATTTAAAAAAATAGAAGAACTTAGGAAAGTGATAGGAACCATGAGTGCTCAACATACAAAAGAAATAGATTCCACAAAATCAGTTTAAACAGATACTCAGGGTATTAACAATCCTACTGAAAATGTCCATGGCACAACCAACCAATGTGACGATAGAATATCAGATCTAGAAGACAGGGCTGCAGTTACTGATCATAAATGAAAGACAACTTACAAATAGCAAGGGACCACAAAAGATAATAAAACAGCTGCTAGATGTACAAAGAAGAGTAAAATAAAATTAACTTGAGTCAATAAAAAATCAGAAGATTACACAAAGAGAATAAAGAACATCTTCACAGAAATAAAAGCAGAAAACTTCCCAAGCATGAAGAAAGAATTTTACATTCAAATAAGTGAAGCACATAGAAGTCCAATTAGCAGTGATCAGAAAAACTATACGAAGACACAGAATAGTTAAGATTCTAGAAATTCAACATAAGAACCAAATCTCAAAAGCTGTTAGAGAACAAAAACAAATAACCTGTAATCAGAATGATGGTTGACTTCTCAGCACAAACTCTTAAGTCAAAGACAGCATGGAGTAAAGTATTCTAAGCCCTAACAGAAAACAACTTTTAAGGCCAAATTATGTTCCCCATGAAACTGTCTTTTAAATTTGATAAGGAAGTAAGATATTTGTATGATAGATAGCATGTAAAGAAATTCATGACCACCAAAACAGCACTCTAAAATGCTCTGAAGGATATTTTAGAAAAAGACAATGAAGGAAACAGCTCCAAGAACCCCAATAGAATGAATCCATCAGGCAAAGCAAGCAATTAAATAGAAGTGAACAAAAGAGAACCAACAACAAGAAAATAAGATGTTGGCAAGGGCAAGTCAATACCTTCGTATAACCATCATTTATAACCATCAATGTGAATGATCTCAGTTCATCAATCAAAAGAAACAGACTGGCTGAATGGGTCAAGAAACAAAGTCCTACAATACGTTACATACACAGAACACATTTAATTAAAAAAGAAACTCATAGACAGAAAGTCAAATGATGGAAACAATATTTCATGTAACAGGAACCAAGAAAAGAGCAGAGGTAGCTATTCTGCTTGAAGACAAAGTGGATTTCAAGCCAAGTCTGATCAGAAGAGACAAGAAGGTCACTGCATACTTGTTAAGGGAACAACCCATGAAGAAAAGATAGCATATATTATTACATGGTTAGTGAATGTAGTGTTGTAGTGTACAAGCTAATTTAAAAAATAGAGGAGCTTAGGAAAGTAATGGAAAACATGAATGCCCAACATACAAAAGAAATGAATTCCATAAAAGAGATTGAAACAGATATTCAGGACATTAAAATTTCTACTGAATATGTACACAGCAGAATCAACCAATGTGAAGATAGAATGTGGAATATATCACTAGCACACCCAATTATATAAAACAAACACTAATGGATATGAAAAATCAGATAAACACTAATACAATTGTAAAGGGAGGACTCACTATTCCACTGTCATAAGCATATAAACCAGAGAAAAAAATCAACAGAGAAATATCAGAGCTGACTCATACCTTTGGACTTAGATATCTATACTGTTCTACCCAACAACAGAAGGCACATTTTTCTTAGCAGCACACTTAACTTTCTCCAAAACAGACCACATACTAGCTAATAGAACATGGTTATGTAAATGCAAAGGAATTTAAATTATCCTATGCATATATTATCATTTCATAGTGCAATGAAATTGGCAATAAATGGCAAAAAAAAACCCACAAAAACTACACAAACTTATAGAAATAAAATAACATGCTCTTGAGAAAATAATATATCATACATGAAACTAAAGAAGAAATTGGGGAAACAACAATAATGCCAATTTGGCATACCAGAACTTATGGAATGCAATGAAAACAGTCCTATGAAGGAAATTTATTCTAGTGAATTCCCACATTAGAAAAATAGTCAGGACCAGCCAAATAGCTCAGCAGATTAAAGCACCTGCAAGTAGGCACAGGGGCTGGGGATTTGATCCCTGGGCTTGCCCTGCAGCCCTGCCCCTGGAGCCCACTGGGATGGTGATCGAGACTGTGGATGGTGGTGCATAACTAGAATCCCAGCTCTTGGGAAGCTGTAAACAGGAGAATCACTATGAGTCTGATCTAGTAGTGAGACACTGAACATGCTGTAGAGTCTTCCCTAAAATACACACACACACACACACACACACACACACACACAAAAGTCACCTCAAATAAATAACTTAATGCTGAACCTCAAGCTTCTAGAAAAAGAAAAGCAAGTTAAATGCAGAGAACATGAGGATGCAAGTTATAAAGACCAGAGCAGAAATTAATGCAATTGAGATTAAACAATATAAAGAATCAATGAACCAAAGAGTCGATTCTTTGAAAAGTTAGATAACACAGACAAACCCTGATCCAACCCTAAAAAAAAGAAGAGAAAAGACCCAAATCTATGCAATTAGGGATGAAAAAGGTGAAATCATAATGGATTCTGCACAACTCCAGAAAATCATTAGTATGTACTTTGATAAACTGTACTCTAATAAAATAGAAGAAATAGACAGATTCTAAGACACATATGAATTACCAAAGGTGAATTGAGATGATATAAAAATTTGAGTACTCTATCCTATAAAAATACAGTTAATGCAATTATAAAATAAGAAAAAATTACCAACAAAGAAAAGCACAGGTCCGGATGGATTCACTGCTGAATTCTACAACTTCAGAGAAGATTTAACAACCCTATTCCTCAAAGTTTTAATGAAATTGAAAAGGAAGCAATACTCCCAAACTTGTTAACAAGATAAGGATGTCCACTATCACCATTCTTGTTCAGTAAGTTCAAAACAGCAATTAGACAAGAAAACAATGCATAGAGAAAGAAGTTAAATTATCATTATGTATTGATGACATTATTTGTTGCTCTACATAGAAGACCCCAAACATTCTACCCAAACACCGAATTAATAAGCAACTGTGGCAGTGTAGCAGCACATTTAGTCGACGCTTAGTGGTCATAGCATTCCTATACATGAACAAATTCGCTGACAGTGACACTAGGGAAACATCATCTTTCCCAATAGCACCAGGGAACATGAAGTGGCCAGGATTTAATCCAACAAAGGACGTGAAGAACCTTTATGTTGAAAGCTATAGTACCCTGAAGAAAGAGATTCAAGAGGATATCAGAAAATGAAAATATATCCTGTATTCATCGGTAGGCGACTTCAATGGTCAAAATTTCCAAAACCATTGTAGAGATTTAATGTGATACCAATAACATACTTCACAGAACTAGAGGGAAAAAAACCCTAAAATTCATGTGGAACCAGCAGAGGCCCAGAATAGCAAAGCAATTCTGGGCAACAGGGGTGATGCAGGGGCATCTCAATCCCTGATTAGAACTTATACTACAACAGTACTGTGATAAAAACAGAATAGTACTGGCAGAACAACGATGAAAACAGACCCAAGGACCAACAGAAAACAAAATGCAGAAATAACTCTAAGCACACTCAGCTACTTTATCTTTGACAAAAAGGCCATTTCCTTTCTTTGGAAGAAAGACACCCTCTTTACTAAATGGTGCTGGGAAAAGTGGCTTTCTACATACTGAAGACTGAACCTGGGCCCATATCACTCACCATTCACTAAATTAACATCAAAATGGACAAAGATGTAAATATTAAAACAGGAACATGTAATCTGCTGGAAGATAGGATAGGTGAAACTTTTGAACACATAGGTGTAAATGAAGATTCTACAGACAAAACCCTGATTTCACAGGAAATATTAGCAAGGATTCACATTTGTAGTCATGTCAAATTAAAAAGCTTTGTGTAGCAAATGAAACCACCAGCAGAGTGAAGAAACAACCCATAGAACGGGAAATTTTCTTATTCATTCCTTTTTGTCAAAATCTACAATATATAAAGAACTCTAACCAGGCCTCCCAAATTCAAAGATTCACCCAAAAAATGGGCATCTGAACTGAATAGAGAATAATCAGATGAAGAAAACAACAAGCAAATAAATATATAACAAAATGTTCAGCATCACTGGTCATTCAAGAAATGCAAATTAAAATAGTACTGAAATTCCACCTCACTCAAGAAATAATAGCTATGATCAAGAAATCAATAACAAATGCTGAGAAGGCTATGAGGGAAAAGGAACTCTTTTCTAATGTTGGTGAGAGTGTAAACTGGTACAATCATTGTGGAAATAAGTCTGGAGAGCCCTCAAAAAAATAAAACTAGGGCCAGCCCCACCCCTGGGGTGTGCTGAGCTGGCAACAGAGTTTGGGGGTGGTGGTGCTCACCTGTAATCCCAGTGCTTGAGAGGCAGAAAACAGGAGGATCGCCAGGAGTCCTATCTGCATAGTGAGACCCTGTATCAAATACACGAATGAAAAAATAAGAAATAAAACTAAAGCTTCCAGTTGACACAGCTATTCCCTTTCTAGCATCTTCCTGAAAGAATTAAAAGCATCACACCACAGTGATACATGCATAGTCAAGTCTATAGCCGCACAATTCTTAATAGATAAGTCTTGAAAACAGCCCATTTGCTCATCAATAGATGAATGGATAATAAACACGGATATGGATAATACATTTTAAAAAATATATACAGTAGAATACTATTGTAATAAAGAAGGATAAGTGAGTAAATTTTAAGTAAATAGATGTACCACAAGACCATAATTTGAATGAAATAAATAAGACACACAAGTTTAAATATTGCACTGTTGCTTTTCTGTGAGAAACCCTAAGGGTCAAAATGCAGGATATTTGAAAGTAGAAATAATATGTTCAAGTGTGAAGGGGGAATTTTAATGGAAGAGGAAGGGGAAAGAAAATGAACAAAAAGGGGAGTTAAAAAAATGAAGAATGAAACAAAAAAACAGGAACAAATCTTCATGAATGGGGAGGGAAAGATGAACTGATGGGAGGGGAGAGGGGAAAGAATCAAGATATATAATGTATAGTGCAAATTTCCTATGCTGAAAGCATTAAATATGGTGAATATGCTTTAATAAAAAATAATAACAACTGTCTGAAGATATTCTTGTCCTAATTCCCCAAATCTATTATATTAATCTCTTTGCATGGCTATAATGAAATACTGGAGGCAAGCAAGTTATAAAAGTAAAAGGCTTATTTCCAGTAACAGAACTCTACATTTCTAGAGTTCCAGCCACTGGGTGGTGCTGTTCTATGTACCTCTGGGAAATGCAACACACTGCAGTGGAAATGTACGGTAGCGTGCTGAGATTAAGGCTACTTACCCAACTTCGGCATGCAGAGAAGTCTGCAGAATTTTCATTTGTGTTGAATTGAGATCAATTTTATAGAAAAGTGGGATATCTCTAGGAAACCATGAGCCATGCAGCCTCCATTTTATTAATATTCGCTAATATTTAAGAGGAATATCTTGGAGGTGTTTGTTCTCTAACTCCCAAACCTGGTATAGATTCTCTTTTCCTTTATTATGACTTGTGATGCTGGGGGAAGATTTTCCCTTTTGAAGGCAGAGTGTGTGTGTGTGTGTGTGTGTGTGTGTGTGTGTGTGTGTGTGTGTTGATAAAGACTGAACTCAGGGGCTCACACATGCTAGGCAAGCACTTCACTGAGCTCCATGCGCAGCCCTTCTTTATTCTGAGACTCTGTCTTTCTAAGTTCCCCAGATATTCTTTGAACTTGTGATCTTCTTACCTCATCTTCAGGGGTAGCTGGGATTACAGAATGCCATGCTGTGCTGTGCTTGAAGGCTTTTTAAGTAGCCTGAACTATACTCACTAGATGCTAGTAGCACTCTCTAAGCTCCAAAAATCAAAAGCATCTCAAGACTTTTTTAGATGATCCCAGGGATAGGATCACTCCTGGCTTAGAAGTGCTAGTCTTGAGTGACACAAGGCACTGGAAAAGGACACACAAGCACATACAGATCAAATATTCAGGGCTTGGTTGAGCTAAATGGCAGGCGAGAATTCTACCACTGAACCACCAATGCTAGGTTGAGCTAAATGGTGGCTTCTTCCTCTTACCTCATGACATTACCTACTTTCCACTCTTTCTCCAACTCAGATGCTCATTTGGATGTTGGAAATGATGAGGCTTCTAAAAGGCAGTGATTATGTCTGTGTTGCTTTTTTAAAAAGTCATGATCTCCTCCCAAATCAAGACCTTGGCTTTATTGCATGGGAAGGATGCCTCCTTCATGGATGGGAGTCACTCTCTGGGACTTCATAGGACCGTAAAACTCTTGGGTCAGTGGAAGACAGCTGAGACCTTTAGTGGTGGAAGTTCTACTGGGGTTGATGTAGCTTGCACAAGTACCATATGAGGAACTCCTTCCAACAATCCACATAACAACCCTTCTCTTTCATCCTGGATAAATATGAGCTGAATTTAGGGCCCACCAAGAGCTACTGTTGGGCCAGAGAGTGATGTTTCTCGTATTGGATTTCATCATCAGAAAGCTTCACATCAATTTAAGTCTCAAGATGAATCCCCCCTGCTTTATAATCCATAGAAACACAAGAAATAATATCACTAGGGGAACCTGAGGGAGTGAACATACATTACTGAATGACAATGCTGGGAGAATGTTTTGAGATCCTTTCTCCAGGTTCAAATTGAGGTACAGAAAAGAGGGAGGTTTCCATCTCTCTTCTCATATCTCCTAGAACAGTCATGCTTGAGAAAACTTTATTTATTTATGTTTCGTATTTTAGGGAAGGGTCTACGGGGTGTTCAAGGTCTTGCTATTAAATCAGACTCATAGTGATCCGTCTGTTTACAGCCTCCCAAGAGGTGGGATTCTAGGTCTGCGCCAATACACCCAGTCTTAATTGCTGGCTCAACATGCCCTGGGGGTGGGTCCAGCACGGCAGGTCAGGATGTCAAACCCCCAGCCCCTGCTCTTGCTTGCAGGTGCTTTAATCTACTGAGCTATTTGGCCAGCCCTGAGAAAATCTTATTTAGCTTGTTGTGGACCAAAAAGCTACTTATCTAAGAAAATATGACTTTTTATGAGTTTAAAGTAATAAGCACCTCACTTCCACTATTCCCCATGATGAAATAGTCATAATATGAAGGCTATCAGAGTTTGATACTAGGAAATATGGAAGTAACCACAAAGTATTGGAAAAACATCATGACAATGGTGTGCAGTTGGCATGCATGGTCCTCTCAATATTCAATATTTATGGGGCTTCTATCTTATTCTTGGCTCTGCCTTAAGCATAGGAAATGTAGATGGAAAAGATACAGTTTGAAATTCTTGGTGGGTGGACAGACATAAAAGGATGAAGGGCTAATTGGCTGTCAGAGTGGTAAGATGAATAACAACTGAGGGGTGAGTTAGATCTATATGAGGGTACTCTTGGTGAGATGGGGAGAGGGAAAGGATTCCAAGAATGGGTTTTATAAGCAGAGGGAAGCTATTCAGGTGAAAGGCATAGATGCTTGGGATCAGGAATCCAGATAAAAGGCAGATTGGGAGGGTACCATGAATCAAACTCAGGACTTCAAGTTTCTCAGGCAGACACCGTGCTACTGAACTAAATCCTCAGCATTATAAAAGGAAACTTACAGGCTTAGTGAGACAGAGAAGTCATGGATCAGGAGCAATTCAGTCTGCTGGAATAGGAAGGGCCTTGTGGGTTGTTCATGAAGTAATCCATGCAAGCATTTGTCTTTTGTTCCACTTGGAGCAGGAGACTTAAATATCCTCATGGTGAAGAGCATGGTATCCCTGGGACAAAACCAAGGTGTTCTTGGGGCTGTGGCTCTCCAGAAGCTCAAGGGAAGTATCCACATCGGCCTTTCTCTCTCTGGAGGTGGCTTGCATTCTTTGGCTAATGGCTACATCAAATTAATCTCCGAATCATGCTGCCTTGTTGATTTGTGTGGTACACCAAATTTCCTTTTTCCTCTCACTCCAGATTCCATCTCACTCTAGAAAAAAAATGGCCAGTGTTGAGATTACAGGCAGGCACCACCACACTCAGTCTTGATGGCCTGCTCAGTGGGGAGGTGTCGACATGGCATGTAGTACCAGGGACCCAATGCAGGTCCTTGTGTGTGCCTAGGCAGGCACTTAGATCGCAGAACTATCTCTGGGGCTCTGATTTTTAAACTATGTGGCCCACCATCTTGAATTATTTAATTCTTAAATTTCACAGAGGTGGGGATCAAATCCAGGACCTCAGCATGCTAGGCAAATTCTTTACCACCATCTGCATCTTCAGACCCTGACATTCTTAGTGTCATATGATTACTTACTTCTTTTTTTATAGATAGCTGAAGCATAGGGTGGTTAAATAGGTTGTGTGGGGTGCCCCTAGTAACCCACAGCAACAAAATCACACCCTAATTTGTTGGATTTGAAAAATCTTATTTGCTGCTATGGATAAAGTAGAGCTTGGAGGAATTTATCAGCAGGAAATAATGTAAACAAGACAGTCAATAAGTTCTTGAGGTGGCTGCAGAGAATGGTTGGGACTGAGTGAACTTGTCTTCCTCAGTTCTTCCTATCATTGCAGTTGTGATGTACATTGCCCTAGAATCTGGAGCCTCTTCTCTTTCCAAGGTGCACTTTTATTTCAAGGGCAAAGCTGGGATGGGTTCTGCTGCCGTTCAGGACCTGAAGGCAGGATGCCTCTTTTTGAGGACATATGACTAGAGAGAAAAGAAGGTCCTTGGAGAGAGACTGGCTGCCAAGAGCGTCTAGGAGTGGAGAGACTTCTGAAACATTTTTTCCACTCTGCATCAAACAGAGTAAAATTGATTAGCATTTAATTGGTTTCAGCTGTTCTTAACATGTTGCATAGAAAACTTCGATGTGCTTTACTAAATTCAATATTCCGTATGGTTAACAGATTGAAATAGAAAAATGTCCCTCAAAAAAAGCACCAGAAATCAGTGCTTTGGATCAAATTGAGTTGTTTGCTATCACTCATCCAATTGGTATGCCCTGCAAATGTTAACTACCTTGGATTTGGCATAAAAAAAAAAAAAAAAGAAAGAAAGAAATCTACATATGTGCTCTTGGATAAGTAGCTGCCTAACAATCAAGATGTGTATGCCGAGGTCTAACTTTTCCTGTACAACCACGTGATCTGGTGTAAACCTTTGTACTTCGCTGGATTGCTAACCTAGAAAATAGGGAGATTGAGCTCAGTGATCTTACAAGTTGCTTTTGTCTCACATTCTATGATTGTTTTTCATTATTTTGATGATTCAGTACAATTCTGGAAAAACAGAACAGTCCTCTCATTAAGAAGTGTGCAGAAAGGCTGGTCAAATAGCTCAGTGGATTAAAGTGTCTGCAAGCGGGCACAGGGGTCTGGGGTTCTGTCTCCAGCCCTGCTGTGCCAGTGAACCCCTGGGGTTCACTGAAACAGCAACTGAGATTGGGTGTAGTGGCGCGCGCCTGGAATCTCAGCTGTAAGCAGGGAGGCTGTAAGTAGGCAGATCATTATATTTCCAATCTACTAGTGAGATCCTGAACGCTCTGTAGACCCTTCCTTAAAATTAAAAAAAAAAAAAAAGTGTGCAGAGTAGCAACAGTAGATTGTGTCTTAAGGCACAATCTGTCAATAAGGCAGGTTTCAATGAATTAAGGTATTTTAGTCTCTTTTTTTTTAATTTTATTTTATTGAGAGACAAATATCAATGAGACCGTTTCAAAGCCCATTAATAGGCCATTTTCAATAATTAATACATTTTACATTGTTATCTTCTTAGTGGTTATCCATAGTACAAAAAGCAGACAGGATATCCTGTTCAAAAAACATTACTACAAGTCTCTCTTCTCATAGAATCAAGAGAAAATAGCTGTATATCTATCCTAGCTATTCTGTATATACAAATATAAAATGGTTCTTCCTGTGTATCCCCTTTTTTGTTTAGTCCTGTCAGAGATGGGTATTCTATTGGCATTTAAAAACTATAGGCACTCCAACACAGTACAGCAGTCCACAACAGTAGTGGATTATCCACAGAATTTGTTGACTAGAGACTTTACAGCTCAGCATATCAATATGGCTTTACTTTATATATCTTGTTTTTATACTTTTCTGCTTGATGGTTAATACCAAGATAAAGCAAGACCTATATAACAAGTAATGTAACTTTTGTATCTGGTCAGTCAAGTCCCCTCTGGATTGTACCGCACTTTGTACATCCTTTGTCAGTGTCAGCTATGTGGATGAGTCACGGCCAATGCTTGACCAAGTTGCTGTCTGTGAAAGCCTGAGAGAAAGTTTTCTTACCATGTGACTCTCCTTAGGCACACGATACATCATTGATCACTTTGCTATGTGGCCCCATAATCTCCTTGATCAGAAAATTTGGGGCACAACTTAGTTCTATGATGTTACAGTACAGGTTCTCCTATGTCCTGAGTCTTCACTGACCTTGAAAGGCTAGGACCAAAATGTTGGCTGTCCTTGCAGCCCCTCCTTTTCTCCAATTTTGATCTGCAAACTTAGGTTGTTAACCCTCCAAAAGAGAAGTTTATTATTACCCTGCAACATATGCAGTTCAGTTGACCCTAACTATCTCTCTAAATATCAAACATCTTAGAAATTATGTGGAACAGGTATTTTCCACCAAGTATTGATGTATTGAACTTTAAGTTCTTACAGAATATGAGGAAAAATTTTTTAAAAATAGGAATAGACACATATTTTTACACAGAATTTTAGAAATCTAACCATATACAGCATTGTAGCAGGACCATCCTGTGACTTTTTTTTTCTTGTGTGTTTTATTTATTTTTTTTTACATTTATTAAGGTATTTTAATCTCAAAAGGTTAGAGGACAAACAAGAGAATGGAAGTTCTGTGATTCATTGTGTGCTCTTAGGCAAGGATTTTTCAATCCCTACCATTCATCACTGACCTATTAAATGCAAATAAAGACATTGATATGGAAAACTTCTGTTAAAACTCTGGAGGTCTGGTTCAGGGGTAGAGCACTTGCTCAACAAGCCTGAGAGCCTTGGGGTTCTATCTCTATACTCAGAACAAAAAGAAAGACACTGAGAGTCACAGGTAGGGTGCAGTACCTTGACACACTGTGTTCTTAATCCTCCTTTCTGCTCTTTCTTGCACTGTTCATCCTCCAGCTTTCTCTGTGGCTTTACTTTTACACCCTTGCTAATTTTCACTTATTCCAGGCTTTCTCTTTGTCAAAGCTCATGGATAACCAAAGTGGCAACTAGAAGAGTGGAATCCGCAGAGAATTTCTGTCCTGTGACCATGCTTCTTCAGAGGTCCTGACAAGAAGCCATGTGAACTCTTGCTTGCTACTCATCTGGCTTTGTAGAGTCTCAGCACTTGTAGACTCCCTCCCCACTAACTCTAGTTCACTAACTTGTAGACCCAAGGCCTAAGAAGCTCTTGGCCTATTCTAGTTGTACCAGGAATTCCTTCACTGCCCTTCAAGCTTATAAGGCTAAATGTAGACTTATGTTTGAGCAGAGAAAAATGTAAAACACTTCCATGAAATGCCTTTGCCATCCCTAAAACTAAGGATTTCTCTATGCTTCAGTGAATATGTTCATGCTCAACACAGCTCGGACTGTGGGACCCACAGTTGGTGTTGCTGCATCAGTGGCCCAGGACTTGAGGGTCACAGTCTTTCACTATGGGTGCAAGACCAAAACATTTTAGAAAATCCTAGAGGATTCTGCTGTATGTGGTGATTCTGAAGAGCTGTTGGCTTTGGCTATGATGATTCTCTGAGAGCCAATGCTCCTCTTTTGTGAAGCAGTTTTGTGTCAGCAGTACAAAGAGCTGTGATATTGAAGAAAACTCAGTTATTGGAAGTTGCAGGCCATTTGTGGACCTCTGGAGGGGCATCCTACCAGAGTAGAACCCTTGTCCAGGCATAGTCATGCAGTAGGAATCTGAAGCGTAAAAGGGAGAAAGAGGGAGGGAGAGGCAGAGAGAATCATGCATTTAGGGATCCGAACCTTCCTATGTTAGAGCTGCATCCAGCTCAGCTCTTGAAGTTCCTGGGGAAAGAACCAGAGGGAGGATGAAGAAATAAAGGTAACAGTCTATATGCAGAAAGCAGAGGTCAGGTGGAGCCCTTTCTCCTGGTGGGAGGAAAGGAGCTACTCGATTATCACAATGCGTTTGTGTACTGACTCAGCAGGTTGGCATCATGTGACATCTCTCTGCCCAGCAACATGTTCTTGGATGGTCTAGGGTTTGGTGTTCTGTGAACTGGAGCAGCTTGTCCGTGTGGTAGCTCACCTCAGGTGCTCTTTGTTCTCAGACCAGCCTTGCTCCAACCCCACACTTGGGACCAATCTTCAGCTTCAGCTGCTTCCCACGAATTAGAAAATGGATGAATAGCATTTTCTCCCTCTGGAAATGCCATGGGTTCATCTGAATGGTTATGGAAGCCTGACTGGCAGCAAAGTCCCAGTGCCTAGTGGTAGCTGTTTGCCACACACTGTGGGTAAGTCTTTCTTGCACCTCAGTAACTCAGGAAAATAGCACGTCCTCCCTCATACTTCTCTTCCCTAGGAGCAGTGGACACTCTGTCTCTCTGAATATGTACAAGGTAGCAGAACAACATGAAGCTCAATGAGGCAGCTGGATAGAGCCATGTCCAAACTGCTGCGTGCAGTTGTGTGCTCATTATAGACTCAGAATCGGCCTCTCTTAAGGTTTTATTAAAAAACCTTTACTGGACCTTTCTCTGGTAACTTGAGACTACATATTACCTCAAGCAACACTCCTGTTAAGTTTACCTATGCTTAGAAGTGTGAAGTGCCAGGGACATAGCTTATTGGCACAGTGTCTGCCTGGCAAATGTAAGGTTCTGAGTTTGATTCTCAGTACCAAAACAACCCCTAAAAAACAAACAAAAAAAAAAGTGTGAGGAATTCCATGTAGCAGAGACGAGATAAAGAAGATTAAAGTGCTTTGCAGATTCTAAATGCTAGAGTTGTCCACTGCTATTACTGGTGTATAAGCCCCACAAATCCTCCCCTGTGGTTCCTGTTCCTTTTTGCTGACTCAGGGAACAGGGCCCTATCATCTCGTGGCTTACATGTTCATGTCCCCCCTGGAGAAGCCTCAGACCACCTTGCTATCCTGCCAGTCTAGGCTGTAAGCCCAGACTCGTAGGACCCTGATTCTGCTCTTCCTCCCCGTCATCATAGCAACACCCAGACACACTGACCCCAGGCACTTCCCCAGATTTCAAACTCCAACTCAGCCCAAGTTACAAATGGGTGGTGGAGGGCCAGAGAGACAGCTCGACGGCATAAGCAACTGACTGACACGCACAAGGTCCTGAGTTTGATTCCCAGTACCACAAACAAACAAACGAACAAATCCAAATGGATGGTAGAAAATCACCTGATTTAAAAATTACTACTATAAAGAGAGAAAGTGAGGGCGGTTTTCTTCTTGTGCTGGCTCTGTGCTCCATTAAGTGCTGCTATGGCTCGGCTGTAGGAGGCAAAGGTGTGGCCAGGCTCACACCTCAAATCTCCCCAAGTTTTTGGCACAGATCCTGTTTCTGCTCTGGGCTTTGCTCCCGGTCCTTCTGAAGGTTGCTCTTTCTTTCTCTGGACTCCTATTAGACTGCACTCATGTAAGCTATGTAATGAGCCTGGCAATATTATCCAGCATTTATAAATTGAATGATGGAGGTTTATAGGAAAACAAGTGATGATTATAGAAGTGCCATGAACATCAAGTTCCATGCTGCTACTTTTAAATTGGCCTTTGTTAAAAACTTATTACAGATGGGGGTTCAAGCCTGGCAAAACTATTAGGAAATAAGTTGGAAATTTTAGGCTTTTGATTTGCCAGTTTTCCCTAGTTATTTGGCAGAAAGTCTGGTATGTTTTAAAATACATAGCTCTCACCATAAGCCATAAAGTTCATTTTCATCTGCTGTACCCTGAAACCCAAAATACTTAGTAAAGAAGATAATCTTTTTGTATTTATATTTATATTCAGTAAAAAAGATAATCTTTTAATCAATCAGTCATTAGGTCAGCTGGGGCAAGCCTATATTTTTTCCCACTTGGTCAGGGCTGAAATTATGAGAACCTTCGCATCTCATAATTATACATTTAAATATTATTCTACAATCAAAGGAAAAATAATGAAATAAAGCAGATAACTAGAAGAAAGTTCTATCCTTTCCCTGCTACCCTCCCTGTGCCCACTTGAGCCTGAGAGTTTCCTACTATTCACAAGAGTTCCACTTTTTGTAAAGGGTGACTGTTAAGAACTCCTCCCTAGCCAGAGATTTTGTGTTCTGAAGTCATTGTGTTCTTAGGCTGTGGTCCAAAATGACTTCATTTTCTGCTGCTGTGATTTAGGAGAGGCTGTTAATGGAAAGAAAGCAATTTCGAGAGCTAAAAATGTCTTTCCTTCTGGCTCATGTTCAATCAACTGAACCTTATGTTAAGACGCCCATCAAGTTCCTTCAAAATTTCAATTAAGTATTGCAGAACGCTACTTGGCCGGTCATGGATCTGATAACCTTCATGAAATGGTATTGGAAAGATATGGGAAGGGCAGTTAAAACTCCAAACATAACAGTTCTCAGAGAACAGTTCTTAATTTCATATTAAACACATCCAAATGGACTTCAGCTGCATTCAAAGTTGACATAAAAGTCGAGTGGGTCTTTTAAAAATGGGTTTGAATTGAATTGAATTAAAGAATGGTAGGAACCATTCTAAAGTTTCAAAAAGAAAATGAAGTGTTCAGCAGTTGTGAGCCTGGCTATTAAGAACGGTAACAGCTTTCTTCACTACTAAGATCAAGCCTTCTAGTAACTGACACCACCGAGAACCCGAAAGTGAACACTCTTGACAGAGCTGCTGGCAGAACATTGGCACTTAAGGTCAGCTCTCTAGCTAGTTACTCCAGCTTTCAGGAAGAAAAAGAATCAAGACTCACTTTAAAAGGTAAGCTAAGATATGCCAAGAATATTTTTTAGAAGGTTGATGGCATCGCAACATTGTCAAACAGGCAAAATGTAGTGACTTGGGTGATCAAACTGTGATACATTCATGCACTGGAACACTGTGTGATCCAAATGTAAGTCTTACTTTGCAGTAATATTAGAGTTTTAAAGAAAATCTCATGATATGTTAATTATTACATACATGTTAAGAGAAAAAAAAGCAGGTTTCTTTTTTATTATTTATTTACTTATTTTCTGTATTTTAGGGAAGGGTCTACAGGGTGTACAGGGTCTCGCTACTAGATCAGACTTGTAGTGATTCTCCTGTTTACAGCCTCCCAAGAGCTGGGATTCCAGGAGCACATCACCACATCCAGTCTCAATCACTGTCTCAGTGTGTCTCTGGGGCGGGGTCAGCACAGCAGGCCCAGGGGATCGAAGCCTTGGCCCCTTTGCCTGCTTGCAGGACTTTAATCTGCTGAGCTATTTGGCCAGCCCTTCTTTTTTGTTGTATGTATGTATGTATGTATGTATGTATGTATGTATGTATGTATTTATTTATTTATTTATTTTGCCATACCAGGGATTGAACTCAGGACCCTGCACTTGCCAAGCAGGTGCTTATTCTACTGAGCTGTCTCCTCAGCCCAAAAAGCAGGTTTCAAAATTGCTAATTCCAAAAGTTATTAGTGGCTCTCTCTGGGATGATAGCAAAAATCCTGAACTTTTTTTTTTGCCTTTTGTACATTTTCTCTTTAGTCAAAGAAAAGGATAATAATTGTTAAAAACAAAACAAAACAAAAACAAAATCCTCATTTACAAATCTGCTGGAAGATAGTGCACATTTATTATATAATTTTTAAAACTGGCATTCTCAAATTACTTGGCTTTTCAGAGACACATCTATGGACTTTGTATCATTCTCATCAATTTGAAAAATTTATCACTTTCATTTTTATAAATTTTAAATTTTCTATTTATGCAGTTCTTTGGGGAAAATAAATTTGCTTGTGCCAAAGTTATCAGAAATGGCTTTCATCTTGTTTCTGTGAAGTCACTTTAGAAGTTGGTAGGTGTTGTTAATGGGCTATTAAATTGGTCAAAAGCCCACTGGGCAATAAAGTCATTCTTCATGAAAAAATCTACACAGACAAACTGTCCTCAAGGCAGTACACAAAGCTCAGAAACTAAAACCATTTGCACGGAGCTTCGGTGCTCTTGAACATGCAGCACAGATCCAGCTGCTCAGCTGAAGATGAGAACTGAGGCTTCTGTTATTGGGCAGTCTCTTTATTTATTTATTTTATTTTATTTGGTACAGGATCTCACTACGCACCTTGGACTTGTAATGATCCTCCTATCTCAGCCTCCCCAGCACTGGGATTACAGGCATGTGCCACCACGGCCAGTTTCTGTGGCCAGCTTGGTGCAGGGTCTGGCATGGCATGTGATACCAGGGATCAAACCTGGTCCTTGAGTTTGTCAGGCAGGCGCTTAGACCATTGAGCTATCTCTCTGGCCCTGGGCAGATTCTTTAGAAATGGCTCAACAAGCAAAAGTCTTCCAGGTCCTTCTTGTCTCAAACAAAAAATTGGATGAGACAAGCCAAAAATGGTGCCAAAAATTTATTTGAAATGCAAAGGATGAATGGGCATAGGAGAAATCAAGTTCTGCAGAGTGAACTTGGGTAGACCAAAAGAAAAAGAAGATAAAAGCAAAAACAAAGGTACACACTGCATTAAAAAGGTGACGTGGGACACTGGGAAGACAGATAGTGGGCTCCGCGTGCTTGGTCTTTTTTATGCTATTATCTTTTGGGGTCCTGCAAAAAGCTCTATATTCAAGTCCCCAGAATTATTGGGCACTGTTCTCAGATCTTATCATTGGCAGGTCCCTGCTCATTTCCTTGGCCAGCTTTGTCACCCATTTCCACCAGTGCAACTGTAAGTCCTGGGGAGAGATCTGTTCTCAGTCAATGCATCCTTCTGTGGGAGGAGCCTGACCACTGAGCTGCCTCAGCACAAGTGGACTGACTTGGTTGCATGAGAAATTCAATACAGTTATCAAAAAAAGTCAGGAAACAGGTCCTTGTACCAGCTGCACCTAACTTGAGAGATACATATTGAAGGAAACTATAATTTAGAAACTCCACAATCTCAGTGATCATGTTGTGTCTCAACTCTGTGATGGAGAGAGAGAGAGAGAGAGAGCAGAGAAGAGGAAGAAGAAGAAGGAGAAGGAGAAGGAGAAGGAGAAGAAGAAGAAGAAGAAGAAGAAGAAGAAGAAGAAGAAGAAGAAGAAGAAGAAGAAGAAGAAGAAGAAGAAGAAAGATGGAGACATTTGAAGATGGTGAGTTGTTATGGCACTATTTGGAAGTCCTGTGTTCCCTTCCATGCCCTGGAGTTCCTCCTTTCCCACTCAACCTCATATTTCTTACCTCCATACCAGATCCTGGGCAAACCCAATTACACAAAGGGTCACAAGACAGCATTTCTCCATATTCTCAGGCCTAGGTAGCCTAGAGCCATGCTGTAGGGAAAAAGACACTCTAGCAGACACCTACTCAGGCTGCAGTGTGCCTGGCTGGCCTCAGGTACAGTGGCTGCTTAGTGCTAACACCATGGGGATAAGGAGCCCCAGGTCAGTGTGGCAAGAGTAACTGGGGAAGAATAGAGGGTTAACATGTAAGAAAAATCAGGATACCAGAGGTGGCCCAGGGAGAGTGGAAGAATGGGGGAGGTGTGTGTGTGTGTGTGCGGGTGTGTGTGTGCACGCGTGTGTGGAACTGCTGAAGACAAGGAGTCAGGGCAGGAGATATGGTTGGCAAAGCCATAGTTGGTTCTTTCAATTGAAGTGTGTGCATTATCAATAGCCTTACTTTTGTGTGTTGAAAATATTTGTCTCTGCCCCTGAAATTGTGTTTTACCTAGACATAACTCCATGTTGAGAGCTTTATTCCTTCAATCCTTTGAGGACTGTTTTTTCCACTGTGTTGAAGCATTTACTGTTGCTGCTAAGAAATCTAATAGCCTCCTCCTTCTTCTCGTCTCCTTCCTTCTCTTTAACCTTCTCCTTCTCCTCTACTTCATCCTCCCCCTTTCTATAATCTTTCTTTCTTTTTTTTGGTGGAACCGGGGATTGAACTCAGACCCCTGTGCTTGCCAGGGAAGCGCCTTTTCTACTGAGCCATCTCCCCAACCCTCCATAATCTTTATTTCTTAGCTCATTTTTAAGATTGTCTTTTACACTTGTCATTCTGAGTGTCATTCCAGTATTCCTAGATGGTCCTTAGTTATTCTTACAATATCAAGTGAACTTCTAATCTGAAGAATTATGTCTTTTGCTCCAAAGAATTTGGAGCCAATACTTGCATGTTAAACATTTGTCATTCTTTCCCTTTCTTTTTCTAGTGCACATATTATATTGCTGTGGCAACTCTTGTATATTTGAAATCTTTCTCTGTTGAATTTGGGGTGAACTCCTCCCCACAATCCTCCTAGTCACCAGTTCTTTACTGAGACTAGAATCCATTCCATCTCGTAAGCATTTTTAAAATACCAAGAGCCACATTTCCATTTTTAAGAGTTCTATGTTGCATATTCATCTGCCCTTGTTTCATTTTTGCCTGTTTTGTTCCATAATAGCTACATCTTTTTACAACTGTTATTCTTTTATCTACTTGAGCTTTCTTATTTTAACCAATTTGTCAGAGTTCATCAAAAATAAATTTCCCCTTGGAATGTATTTAGGTTCTGATTTCACATTTTACTGACTATATATTTTTAGGATTAGATTTCATGGATTTCAGAATTTTGACTTGCAAGCTTATTTTGAAGTATTTTTGTTGTTCTTTTCAACCTGTTTTTGTTTTTTCTACCTCTTCTCTCCCTGTGCCCATTTCTCTAAACCCACCAATTCTGTGGCTGTATTTCTATTCAATTCCCTGGGTTCCCACTTCAAAACCAAATCTACTGGACAGGGAGCTTGGAGTCGTGACACCACAGCCCCTGTCACCCAGGCAGCATGTGGCTTGTGTCTTTTCCTGGTTTCAATTCTTTACACTGTGCCTCTCACCTCCTGGGGCCCAGGGAGTCCCTTATAGCTGAGGCAGCCACTGGCTGAGGACAATGATCTGAACCTCGGTCCCCTATGTCAGTGGAGTAGACCGAGCCAGCAGCCACCATCACCTGACTTTGGAACTGGAGAGCAGAAGGTCTGTGGCCTCCACCTATCTCATTCTTCTTTGTTCTGTTGCTTCTTCTCACTTGTGGATATAGTCTTCATCACTCCATAATGCCATTTGTTAGATTCTATTTATCTTTTCTGTAGGTTTTGGGGGAAATGGCACTGTCAAAGTGTGAACACCCTGTCTGAATTTAGTAGAACTGCTTTTAAAACTCCACCTTGCCATGCTTTCACTTTTCTATGACAAACCAGTGACTGTTAATTAAAATAGGCCTTCTGTTGACATTGTTTTGATGGAATGGGAATTTTGTATTTAGCAAAGTTAAAATGATTTACTGAATATAACAGGACATGATTTTCCCCGTCAAGAATGAAACCTCTGTGGAGAAAGAGATTTGTGTCTGAACTGATAGACAAATTTTGGTCCCTTGAGTTCTAAAACACAGATGAAGCTCAGTATATTTTCTTAAGATTTTAAGAAGGACATGTTAAATCACAGGATCTTAGAGCTGAAGTTACATCAAAGATCATGTATTTATGGGCCCCTCGCTTCTGGATCTGGAAAAGCATACTAAGAAAAATTGGGGATCTTGCTCCAGGTTGTATAGCAGCTAGAGCTTGAATAACTAAATCCTTTTAGGTTTGCATTTCTACAGTAAAGTGGGCAATATTTATATCACAAGGAACTAGAGGACTTGATAAAGGATTTCTACTCTGGTGCTTAATTATTTACAAAGTGGAAGTACTTCACAGAGCAAATCACAGAGGTTTCTTAGGTTCTCAATTTTAATCTACTAAAGACCTATACTTCGATTTTTGAAGTACAAATATGTGCATACCGGGATTTTTTGCTCCAGGTAGAAAGCTGAATTATCAAGGACTACCTTATTATCTTCTCTTCTGGATATCCTACTATCAAATTTAGACAAATATAGGGAAATAAAATTTAGATTTACAAGTAAAAATATTGTATATTTATTTCAGGATCCATAGTTATGAACATCAAAATCTTATTCTTGTGGACAAGGCAAAAAAAAAAAAAAAAAAAAAAAAAGATTCCAAGAGCTTTATGTAATCACTTGCTGGGAAGGTGACAGACTCAGAGCTGAAGATGGGCTTCTGCCCAATATTTGAGAAGCAGCCTGCTGAGTGGGATCATCATGTTTCCAAGCACAGCCAGCTAGGTGCTCTGGTGAACTAGATGCTCACAGGAGCCTAACTTTATTAAAAACACAACTGGCACCAGCATAGCTACCACTTCTCCTGTGGCTCACACCCTCTGAAGTCCCAGGAGTCACTTCTACACCCCTCAGTGGCACAGTATACCTTTTCTAAAGCTGCCTTCCCCAAGCCAGACTTGGCTGTGCTTGGATGTGTCAGAGCATTGAACTCCAGTTCTAGTGCTAACAAGCTAGCTGCAAGAGAGGAGATGGACAGGGAGACAAGTTGTGAGTCTCCAGTCTTGGAGAGGCAGGGCTCTTAATATGGAAATTTCTCCAAATATAACTTCAGCATTCAACATTCAAGGTGGCTAGGATGTTTGCCAGTATTTATTGTATTAAAAACTAAAATTGTCAAGTCACTAAAGAAGTTAATGTGCCTATGGAGTTGTGTGTGGCATAGGTCAGGCTTTGTGCTAGCTGCTGTCCATCCATGTCCTAAATGCACTCTGTGGCCTTCTCCACTCTGCACAGTACCCTGAAGACTGATGTACACAGACCCAGCTCCCCTCTACACTCCCACTCCCCCACCCTCCATCCCTGGCCTTGTTGCGTCTTCTTCCAGATGAGTTTTACTGGTGGAAAGGCCAGCAGGAATCAGGAAGATAGCAGAAAGGTGGGGTGTGAGCAACACCCTCTGAGCTGGGTTGCAGACTGCTTCTCTCCTCTCTCTCTCCTCTCTCTCTCTCTCTCTCTCTCTCTCCCTCTTTCTTTCTCTCTCTCTCTTAATAATTTTATTGAGACAGTTTCAAATAGCAATGAGACAGTTTCAAAACCGAGGACAGTTGCAATAATTAATACACTGCATCATATTGTCTTTGTGGTTATTCATTGTATAAGATGCAGGCATGATACCCTGCACACAAGCACTGTTAGAACAAATCTTTGTATGTATTGAATTAAGAGAATGAGGCAGTATATCTATCCCAACTATTCTGAATATACAGATACAAAATGGTTGTTCACTTGTATCCCCCTTTTTGTAGTTTTGTCAGAGAAGGGTATTCCATTGTCATTTAAATATTTTAGGTGCGTGAATTCAGCAAAATATTCCAATATAGTCTGTAGTCCACAAATAAAAGTGAGTTTTCTATGGGACTGGCAATGTCAGAAGTTGTCGACTTGAGCCTTTTACAGCTGAGCATATTAATATGGCTTTACTCTTTATACCTCATTTTTATACTTTTCTGTTGGATGGTTAAGTCCAAGATATAGCAAGACCTATATACCAAGAAATATAACTTTGTTTTACCTGACAAGGTCGTCAAATCCCCTCAGGATTTATCCTGAAACCCTGTACCGCAGTTTGTGGATGCTTTGTCAACTTCAGCCACGTGGATGAGTCCAGCCTTTGCTTGACCAGTGCCTCTCTCTTGACAGGACTTGTCGGTAAGCGCTACAACAACTGGAGTTGTGGTCACCGCCCCTATTTCCTGGTCTTCAGGTGTAGTGCTCTTCATAAGAGGACTCTGAGACACTCACTGTGGTTTCCTTCAGCCTTTATTACACCTTGTCAAAGGCTCTTTAAATTCCCCTCGGTGATCCCACTTGCCTACATTATCAGTTCCTTGTCAGGAGCCTGACTAGTACCCCCCATATCACATGTTTATATCTTATTTTCTCACCTCGTCTAAGTGCTAGAAAATATTTTATCTTCTTTTGAAACACAGATCATGGATTACTGAATTAGACAAAAATATTTTAAAAGATGACAGTAGAATAAATAGATCATTAAAGTTTTAAAATTCATTTTATGTAGCTCTAGCTAAGTTCATTTTATCCCTTGCTATGCATCATAAAAAGCTCTAAAAATTCATGAGACTAGAAAGCTACTGTGGACCAGGAGAGACTAAAGTATTTATGCCTTTTTGCAAAAGGTACTCTGGCGGGTTCTGAGGCAAATCACAGGTAGATGTTAGGGAAAATGGATTCACAGAAGCAACACAGTGTGATACCTGTTGCTCTTGTCCTCCAAATGTGCCAGTGGACGTAAGGCCTCCTCAGTACCACAACTCTGAGAATGCTAAAAATAGTACTCTGAGTGGAATGGTTTTGATGAAGAGAAAAGAATGTGTATGTCTGAATTCACACAAAATGCTATAAAGGCTTAAATAGCTATTTCCCTTGGTTGTTTCTGATTGGTGGATAATTTCCTCTCACATCCTAACAGATGTCTCAGCTCTTTCTGCCACCTGCAACATAAACCACTTTATACATAAGTCTACTAGTATGATATAACAATGAATAAGTGGAATCCATTGCACTAGATTTCTTTTTTTTTTTTTTTTTTTGTTTGGCAGAACCGGAGATTGAACTCAGGCCCTTGCACTTGCCAGGGAAGTGCTTATTCCACTGAGCCATCTCCCTGGCCCCCCTGCACTAGATTTCTAAAAGAAAATAAAATTCCCCCAAAACAAAGTCATAATAAAATAACAGGATAAAAGACAGATTGGCAGTAGAGATTCAACTCAGATCCTACATCTACTCTTGGACTCATGTATCTGACCTCTGGTTTTTAGGATGGAGGGTATGGGAACTGTTGCATCGGTTTTGCTCTAAATGAGCTGTTTTATTACATTTGGTATTTACTAAATTCCATTTGAGTGCCTTGCTGTCGTCTAAGTTTTATAGAAATGACAAAGTATGACATGTGGTGGGCACTTTCAAACAGCTTATTATGTAATGGGAACAGTAAAAATTACTTTAATTCTATTACAGTGAATGCTAAATTGGGCCGCATTCAAGGAGAGAAGTTCACGGAAATCTGGTCAGATACATATTTCTGTTTCTAGCTGGTCAACCAGTTTGAACCAGTGAGCCTTGGATGGTGACTCAGTTGGCACCTGTGATCATACCTTCTCTTAGTACAGCTTGAAACTGTTCCATTTTCTGTGGCCACATCATAAGCTTCTCCTAAAGCTGTCTCCAAATAATAATTCTAGCACTATGTTTATTACATCCTGCACTTGTACAGTATATTTTTTCAGTGTACAAATAAAACTTTATATTTGACCCTATTGAATTATTATAGCAGTTTGAAGTCATTTTAATTTATTTAAAATATCTGGATCTATGCTTTCTCAGTTTATTAGCTTTTCTGTCTCATCACTGGCCACCTAAAACTGCTGTTTGGGTAGGTCTTAATTGTAAGGAATTTTAGTGCGTTTAAAAGTTTGTGAAAATTTTTCTATATGCTTTTTGTTATCATCAAAGTTTCAAAGCAGTGATTTATTGTTCCCTTTCTCACATGTAGCTACGGAACTGTATGAGGTGCTGCTCCTGCAGAAGGAGATCATCAAATATATAGAGCTTAAATCAAAGCATGAAGAAATAGATCTGGTCAGTTCAGAGGAGTTTTACAAGAAGGCTCCAGCAGACATCAGCAGGGCTGAAGTCAGCAAGAAGGGCCCTCACCAGCAGACCCTTCCACATCTGGACTGGAGCAGTGGAAAAGACAGGCAGAGAAGTACCGAGTGTCTGTCCAACAAAGAGAAGATCCTCACAGAGACTGAGGTGAAGAAGGGGTACTGAGCAGCGTTTGGCCTGGGCTCAGTAGCTTCATGTAGCCTTCCCTCCTGGTGCAGAAGTATCTGTTCATGCCATTTGACCAGATTCGAAAGCAGTATGAGATAGCCAGATACTTGCTTCCATCTACATGCTCTTTGTTCAGGGCACCGCCTACCAGCAGGCCTGTGATAAGACATTGTCTGTGGCCATCAGAGGCAGTGTGGATGAAGCCAAGGCTCTGTCCAAGCCTCCCTATGATTCCCAAGATGGCAAGAGTGACTCAGATGCTGAGGAATAGGAGACCACGAAACAACTGGTGAACGCCCACATTGGGAGTTCAGCCAGTTGACCTCCCACACAGCCAGTTGCTTCTCTCAAATTCCTGCTTCAAGTATTGGACTTCTGCTTTGCTCATAAGTAGCTCTTTATAATCTCCAAAGACAGTAGCCAATAGAAGTGTCACATGACCAAAACAAAAAGGGGCTAGGAAAGTAACCTAACGTGAAGGCCCTGGGTTCAATTTCCAGTACCACACTTAAAGCAAAACTAAAACAAAACTTTTTTGTTTTCATTTGTTTTTAATGTTTTTTTAATTAATTTTATTGAGAAAGAAATATCAATGAGACAGTTTCAAAAGAGGATATTGTTGTCTTTGTAGTAGTTATTCATAGTATAAGATGCAGACATGATATCTTGTCTAAACACTATTAGTACAAAGCTTTCTTATCATTGAACTAAGAGAAAGTAGCTGTATATCTATCCTAATATTTTTAATGTTAATATATGTCAAATATATAAAATACTGCATAAAACCAAACATCATAGATAAATGAACATTCCCTCTGAGCTTTCTTCTAATGCCCCAGCCCTACCCATGGTAGTTAGCCAGCTCAGCTTAGTGAATGTTCTTTAAGACCTTTCTCTTATATGTTGGCACTTTTGAAAATAGTTTATTTTGTGGGATATCATGTTGTATTTATTCTTCAAAAACTTTTCCTTCTGCACATCATGATATATTAAAGCCTTTTTTTGTATCAGCGTTTGACATATATTACTTATCTTTTTATCCAAAGCACTGTGTTCTATTATAGGGATATAAGGCTGGGGAGATAGCTCAGTTGCACAAGCACCTGCCTGGCAAGCTCAGGGTCCTGAGTTCAATTTCCAGTACCAAATAAATAAATAAATAAATACTATAGTGGTGTGTATACAAATAGTCTCTGACTTAAGAAGACTTAGTTTATTCTTTTTTTACTTTATTTTAAAGAGAAAAAAGTAATGGAAACAACGATATAGAATTTTAAAACAATAGGAAATTAATAATAGTTAATATATTGTGTAGTTATCTTCAAAGTATTTCCTCAGATTACAAGATATAAACATGAAAATTAAACAGTATAAGCACAAACCATTCTTTTTAATGAACTAATGCTAGTATAATTATCTTTATATATCTATATTTATACCTACTTTTTCCTTCTTTCTTTTCTTCTTTTCCCCATCCCAGTTGTTTTCTTTTTCCTCTTGGGCAGTTTCTTTCCCTTTTACAATACCTATTGTACATTTTGGACCTTACTCTTTCAGTTTCTTATTCTAGGGAATAATATGATATTTGCACATGTGAGTCTGATTTGTTTCATTTGATTTTTTTTTTACTTCACAAGAGTATGAAAGTGATACATGCTTTTTTTATTTTTGTATTGAGGACAGGGTCTACAGGGTCTCACTACGTAGATCGGACTCGTAGTAATTCTGTTTTCAGCCTCCCAAGCGCTGAGGTTACAGGCACGTACCACCACGCCCAGTCTCAGTCACTGTTGTCTCATTGCACCCTCAGGGCGGGGCCGGCACAGCCAGCTGGGGGTCGAGCCCCAGTCTCTGAGCCTGGCTGAGCAGGCGCATTAGTGCACTGGCCCATATCTGGCTGGCCCATACTTACATGTTGAATTTTGACTTTTCCTCTCTTTGTGTTGGGCAGCAGCAATGAGCACAGCCCCCGGTCCTCCACAGTGCACCGTGCTGCTGGGGCTGGCCGCGTGTTAGGTTCGGTGTATTATATGTGTTTGTGATGAGCTCAGCCGGGTGTAGCCCTACTGTAAGCTGAGCGGCACTTGTAATTTATGTGACTTTTGCTGATGTTGGACGTCACTGTTGCTTTCCGTATTACTACTGACAAAATGTTGTAATGAAGAGCTTGTATGCGATTTTGGGGAGCACATATGGGAATTTCTCCATGCTGGGTACTAAGAAATGGAATTGCTGTTTCAAAGGTGCATACATTTAAAATGTTGGTAATGAGTGGTAGGCTGACCACCCAAATGACCACGTCAACCTGTATCTCAGCCAGTGCGTACAAGGGTAGCATTTCCCCACACCTTCAATAATATTGATTGGAACTAATTGTAGTTTTGATTAGTTTGATTTGCTCCAGATACTAATATGCCTGAGCATTTTATATTTCCTCTTCAAATGACTACTTATTCTTTTCATAATATTTTCCTTACCCCACCTTATGCTGTTATACTTTACATAGCTAAAAAGGTGGTGAAAAAGATGAGAACACATGCAAAACTTCATACAGAGTAGCAAACCCTCCTCTACGGTGGATGTGGACTAAGAAATAGTCAAATGCAGTCATTTGATCAGCTAGTTGAATGCACTGCCTCTCCCTAACCAGACTATAAACTGAATAACATCCCTCCATCCTGTTCAAATGACTATTTTGGGAATCTTGAAGAACACTGTTGAAAAATGACTCACTGTATCTGCTATTTCAATATTCTATTTTTTTTAGCTTCATTAGAAAATAATATAAACATGGTGTGGCCTCAGTGAATGATTAGCTTACGAATGTTGATGTAATAGGTGTCCTAGAATACTGTTGAATGTAATGTTAAGTTTACCTTATGGATTCCATAACCTATTTTCCTCTCTTTTAAAAGAAATCTGTATGCCTGCTTCACTCAGCTTTCTGGCAGGCAAGAATTCTACCACTACAACACCAGTTCCAGTCTCACTCAGATTTCTGGCACCTGCCCTATTTTCTATTTCTGAGACTTATGATTCTTTTATCCAGCATGCAAAGCCGGTGTTCCTAATTCCCTCGGACTCTCCTCACTTCAGGTTACCCTCTGTGGTCTCTGTCTTACCCTTCTCCGTTTCCAAACCACGTTTCTCACTGGAGAAGAAAAAAGCAGCAACTGAACGGCTGCACCGTTTTTCTGTTAAAGATCATTTAACAGGATCTTCATTAAACCGTCAGCATAGCCTCCCCCATCTTACTGCTGTAAACTGTGTGTATTTTCAGAGTCCTTTCTGTGCTCCTTCCTTAGCACTTCTAGTTTTGCCTTCGTCACTTTCATACATAGCTTGTACTGCCACCTTACCTTGGTTCAGGTCCTGGCTCTCAGACTGCATACACAGTTTCAAAGTACAGACCCACCAGAAAACACCTGTAAGCTTTTCTGCAGGTAACATCAGTCTACAGAATTTAATTTGCAGGTTTATGGCTAAAAGAAAAATTTATTCTCTTTAGCTTTTACATTCTATTTATATTCCTGTGATTTTTTTTTTTTCTAATGTATTTGGGTGTTGAAGGGTTGTCTCACCACACAGCTCGGACTCATGGTGATCTTCCTGCTTTCAGCCTCTCCAGAGCTGGGATTACAGGCATGCGCCATCATGCCCTGGGCTCTGGCTGGCTTAGTCTGCCTTGGGGGTGGAGCTGGGGCAGCATGTGGTGCTGGGGGTGAACCTTGGTCCCTGCACTTGCCTAAGCTTTCCTAAGCAGTTGCTTTATCCACTGAGCTATCTTGCCAGCTCTCCTGTGAACTTTTTGAGCTTTCTTCCTCTCTATCTTTCTTTCTCTCTGTCTTTCTTTCTCTCTTTTTGATATGTATTTAATACAGGGTCTATAGGGTCTATAATGCCAGAGGCCAGGGCATGATGGCGCATGCCTGTAATCCCAGCTCTGGAGAGGCTGAAAGCAGGAAGATCACCGTGAGTCCGAGCTGTGTGGTGAGACAACCCTTCAACACCCAAATACATTAGAATACTATGTAGATCGGACTTGTAGTGATTCTGTTGTTTTTACCTTCTCAAGTGCTGGGATTACAGGTGTGTGCTACTATGCCCAGTCTCAATTGCCCTCTCAGCAAGTCCCTGGTGTAGGCCCAGCATGGTATGCAGGGGATAAACCCAGGTCCCTGTGTCTGCCTAAGCAGATGCTTTAATCTGCTGAGCTATTTGGCTTGCTCTGAATTTTCTTTTTCTTATAGCTTGAGTTATATTTCCACCATGATCAGAGGTTCTTTTTTTTGTTGTTGTTATTTCATAATCTGGCGTGATGTAATCCCTTTCTTTCATCTTTAGGAAGGGAAAGGATACATTTTATTTCAGATATTTGTTGAAGTGAAGATTTTTATTATATAAATGTCACCAAGAAATCCTTCCTGTGTAGAGTGCCAGTTCCTGTCATTCCTTCTTGTCCCTTTTAAAAGATGGAATCAAGAAAAAGGCAGGTCAGGAATGTATTAAACTCTAAGATTGCTGCAGAGATTTAGAACAGATGTCTACATAGTTGAAACATCTCATCAATACTGCATCTTGCCTCTGTGACATTTTTATCACTTGATTTAGGAAAGCATCTTCCAGCTCCTCCATTTAGCTTGGCATCCTGAGCATGCTTCTACAAATAACAGCACAGCCTTGCCCTTGTTTCTCTCCGTATGCTATACTTGCAGATTCCACAGATTTGCAGTCTTGACACATGGTGGTACTATGCATCCATTTCTATCCAATCTACTTAGTACTGAAAAGCACACACCATTCCGTCACGTAGGTCAGTTCTATTTTCCCAGTAACATCTAGGGTGTGGTCTCTGTCTCTGTGGTGGGGGCTGTGACAACCATCCTTCCCCTTCAAGAACAAAGGAACTTGTCCTCCAGCTACCAGAAGCGTCGCCAAAGCAGGACTTCCTCAGTTCATCCATCTGGGGACTGCCCCAATAACAGATGCCTCTATCCCCCAAGGTTGTGCCCCTCCAGGGCAGCCTATACCCACTGGCTGACTGATTGATATGGGAGGAGGGAGGAGGGATTGTCTTTCTAGTTGCAATTCAGAACAACTCGGAAGGGTTGTCCCAACTTCAGAAGTCCTCAGAAGCACTGGCTGAGGCACTGCCCTGAGCCCACCTAACAGCATTGCTTCTTCCTCTGTTCCTGCCTGCTTCTTCCCTTCCACAGGTAACAATCCCAAGACCACTGCCTAATAAACTCCCCGCATACCAGGCTCCATCTCAGTCTCTGCTTCCTGGGAAACTTACACTGAGACAATTTTGTGTTTGAAAATCTCAGTTATATTGTGTTTCCTTCTTCATTGAAATGGAAATCATTAAGCTATCTAGTTCTCATTTCTTACAATTGCTAGACTTCCCTTTCTCCCTCTGTGTATCTTCTATGTCTTTTATGTTAAATTCCTTTGCTGTGATTTAGAAGTTTCTTTTTAGTTTTGTTCTCTCTGTCCCCTCAAGCTTCATGTGAAGAAATACTATTGTCATCCCCAAAGCATTTTTTCTAATTTACCTAACATGTACTCCTTGCCTTGTCAGGAATCTTATTTTGGAATTATAAAGTCAGAGCTGAGAAGAAAAAACATAGTGCCATGTCCTGAAACAATGTTTTGCTTCTAGCAACCTTCTTTATCCTTCAAAGGCACAGCTTTCTACAGAAGAGCAAAGAGAGTGCCGAGGCAGCCAGCCTCTGAGCGTCTGCCTGCGGCCCTCCCGGAGCTGCAGTGCAGGGCCCTGGGTCTGAGTCTTCCCAGCCAGTGAAGATCCAAGTCAGGCAGGACCTCTTAGGGGAACACCATGGGTCTCACAGTTTTGCAGAGCTTCTGAGGAGGATGGATGACTTCAGAGTGTCAGCTTGAATCTTTTAGGAGACATAGCCAAGAGGCGCAGACCAGATAGATCAGTAGATGAAAGCGCCTGCTTAGGCAGACACAGAGACTGGGGTTCAATCTCAAAAGGCACAAGTTTGAAATTATAGCCTGGTGGTGCAGACCTATAATGCTCAGCATCCTGGAAAGTTGAGGTAGGCAAATTACAAGCGCAGGAATATCGTAAGTAAAACATATAAAAAGTGGGCTTGGTTTGTAGATCAGTGTAAAGGCCGTAGGTTAAAGAAATAGGGTAGGGAAAGATTTCAGGCCACAAAGATTATCTGATACCACGGAAGGAAAAGTGAGAGAGGAGCAGAGCTGGGCAGGGAGCAAAATTCAGTCTGCTGTAGATCTAACCGTTTCTCAGCCAATGAAGTGTGGGCTTTGGGGTGGCTCCATCCTCCTGTATCGTGCTGTTACTGAGGGCTGCGAGGGAAGAGCCTGGTCTGGGCTTGAGAGCTGAGGTGGATATTGATGGCCGAGGGATGATCTCCTCCCCACAGAAAGGTGCATGTGGTGCTTCTCCGTGGCAGCCCCAATCCTCCACTGGCCATGGGAGCCCCCTTTTCCCTATATAGTCAGGGAGCAGTTCCTCATCGATTTCCTGGACTTACTTACCGTGGGAAAACTGTGAAAAGGAAGATTATGGGACAAACTGTGTTGCCCAGCTTTCCTGGTCAGCTAGGCAGGCCTACCACCTCAGCACTCGCTTTCCGAACCAGTGTCTGGATCAGTTGCGTCCTTTGGATCCTCCAAGAAGATACTGAGACACAAATGAGAATGAAAGAGCTTTGAGAGAGGAGAGGTGCCTAACAAAGATGAAGGGAAAGAGGCAGGCCAATGGAAAGAAAACTTGAGGCCACAGTCTAGATCTAACCTTGGAGAGAAGAAGAGAAGGAAGCAGGGATGAAAAGGGCCCAAAATTACACTACAATCCAGAACTGACAGGCATGATCCATCCAGTGAGAAATTTTGGATTTAAAAAGTCTCTCCTAGACAACCCCTGCATTGGGTAGAAGGGGCCGAGCCCTGACTCCCGTTCCCCTCCCTTGGAAGAGCATGGCCTTGGCACTGCTGCTACTGCAGCAGAACAGCGAACTCTCTCTCGGTGTGTGTCTCTCTCTCCTCAATGAATACAAAATAGTAAAAAAAAAAATAGGGACAATACAAAATTTCATTAAACAAAGTCATAGGAAATCAGCGAAGGTTGCTATATTGCATGATGATATCTTCAAAGTAGTTGTTTAGGTTACCAGATGAAAACCTGCAAAATTGGTTTAAAAAAAAACAATCAGAAAAAAAATAACAACTAAAAGAAAATTATATGAAGTTAAAAAGAAAAAGAATTAAAAAATTTAAGCATTAACTGCTGTTGTCAAAAGACCAGCAAAAATCAGCAGTATAATTATCCAAACTATCTTGCATATATACATAAATATATCTTTCCCTTTTTTTTGTTCTTCTCCTTCATCCCAGTTTTTCCTTCCCTTTCATAGTATCTATTGTACCTTTAAGATTTTATTTACTCTTTCAAGTTCTCACACTAGCATGACAAATATTGCTTGCACATATGGGTCTGATTTATTTCATTTACCAATAAAGTCTGTAGTTGCATCCATTTACCTATAAAAGCCTTGAGTTTATCTTTTTTTTTTATAGCTGAGTAATGCTCTATTGTGTAAAAATATCATGTCTTTTTTATCCATTCCTTAGTTAATGAGCATTTAGGTTGTTTACAAGATTTAGCTGTAACAAATTGTACCGCTAATAACATGGGTTCACATACATTGTTGGGTATGATAATTTCAGTTCTTTTGAAAAAATACATAGGAGGGGAAAAGCTGGCTTGAATGGTACCTCCAATCCTAGCTTTTTAAGGAATCTCCACTTTTTCCATAATGGTTGTACCAGTCTACACTTTGGAGAGGAGATCTGAGCAATGCACTTCTGGAGCACAAAATATTCTTCAAACCCTGGCCAAAGCATCTCCACACCCCCATCTAGCTGTTCACTGGGTCCATAGCCCCTTATGCCCCACTGCCAGGCTCGGAGGCTGTGTGCTAGACTGCAGCATAGCAAATCCATCCTTGTGGATGGATTGTGCTTACTGAGACTGGTGGGTTTCCTGATAAAAACAGGATGAAAGCAAAGGATGAATAACTTTTCCAAAACACCCTTCTTTCTTTTGGCTCTGCTTTTATAGTTTTAATAAGTGCTTTATAAAACCAGTATCTAGCATAGGGAGGTTAATGAGTTTGATAATGCTAAAGCCCATGTTATCCACTGCTCTGTATCTATGCCCTAATAAACTCACTTACAGACCACAATGGATTTGTTTGAGTTGTTCTTGGACTGTTACCTCCTTCTCCAGTTAGAGGAGATTTTTTTTTCCATGTCTATTGAGAAATTTGTACGACTTCTGTATCACCACACCTTACCCAAGGATGCCCATTTCAGCTTTAGGAACCAAGTTATTTCTCCTCTTATGGAAGGAATGGTTATATAGTTTACACAACCAAGACTTCACAAAGTGACCTACCACCAAGTGATGTAGAAATCTAACTTGGAGTAGAAGAAGGAAACCCTTGACTACAAACAAATTTCATCCCAGGGAAAGCTTACTTTTGAATTATAGCAGTATATGCTCCTCAGTGCCTAGAGAGGTTGTTAATAGCTGCTAATTCTGCTGTTAAATTCTGGGACAGTGGGAGATATGTAGTCATTCCTAAAGAAATGACAGGGCATTAAGCATGAAAGACTTAATTGAAAGGGACAACTGTAGACAGGCCACAGGGATCCCTGAAAGTCTTTTCTTTCACCTTCGATACCACGAATGGACTGGAATGTGGATGGAGTAGAGGGACTCAGGCAGGATCTAATTTACTCCAAGGCCCACGAGAAGAGAACATAATAAACACTGGAGAGTAAGCTATGCTTGTGATTTAGATTGTCTTCTTAGTGCTATTCCCTAGTTTTCCTAGGCCTTGTATAATAATCCTCCTTCATAGAGGCTGTACTACTGTTTTCAAAAGGAAGACCATTAGTCTATGCTTTGAACAAGAGCATTTAAAAATGAGGGACTCAGTATTAAGTGGATCCAAACATGAGATGATTTTTACCAGATGTTATTTAGCTAACCGTAAGGATGACACATTTCCGACTTTGGTGTTCCATAAACCTTTTCATTTTCCTCTCCTGAGAGGATGACTACTTTGCATACACACAATAAGTATTTGATTAGTCATTCAGGGAGGGAGTAACAGCACCACCCATCAAGTCCTATAACATCTTCCTCAGAGAGTACACTTTAGGTCTCAAATCCTCCTTCACATCGAAATAATTTTATTATTAATAGTGGCCAACACCTAAGTAATGATTACTGTCAGAGGCTGTTTCAAATGACTTATGTACATTAACTCATTTTAATTTCATGACAATAAATTCTACCAAATGTGTAGATTTCTCACCCATTTTTTGGAAGATGACACTAGGGAATAAGAGAAATACAGTGACTATACACAAATTATGTAGTTAGCAGGCAATGAACCAGGTACACATGGAAGCAGCTCACCTCTACATCTACTTAGTATCCCCTAGGCTATACCGTCCATTAAAGGATTCATGAAGCTTTTCTGTGGTGTCTCAAGAAATCTTATAGGAAGAGGCAGGAATAGAAGGAATAGGTGGTTACTTGATAAAATTTAAGCCAAAGACAGGCCCTTTGGCGGATGGAACCTCCCACTGTTACTCCCATTGGAAACCACTGTTGCTGTATTCCACACCTCTTTCCCAGGGCTGATGAGAAGTTGAGTCCAAAAACTGGTCTTTCTCTGAATTGTTATTCTCTCACCTCTCTAAACACCAACATTCTGTTCACAAAGCACTTAACACCTGAAAAGGAGACGCCCGCCCCTGTAACAAGCTATAATAATTAGTCATCTTTGCCCACCTGTTTTCCATAAATATTCCATGAGCTTCTTGGTGTAGGAACCTGTGAGAATTTTTTTAAACTGACTTTTTTCTAAATTGTTATTTTCTACCCTTAGAAAACAAGCACAGCACTAAATGCTTCATGATCAATTCAGGTGGAAAGACACTAGTCAATTTTAGAAAGGCTTTTGACTGCAAGGTTTTTTCATTTAACCTTCCATTTCCCATTACACAGAAAATTAAATTAAAAAGAATTTCTAATTCCCTGAGCAACCTGGTTAATCCATATTTCAATGCAAAATAAAGTTAATATTTACAGTCATTAATCTGATTTTTCTCCAGAGGGCCTATTTATTTGATTATTTCTTCCTTGTAATTCTTTCTCTTACCTTGTGACTACTCATAATCTAATTCTTCCTTGTTTGAGTACGGGTTAAGAATTATGACCCTCATATAAGAAAATGTTCTTGGAATTTGCCCACTGGGTGAATATCACAGAGCTATTAATGAACATGCAAATTGACATAATTTTTCTCATAACCAAACTGGGACAATTAGGCATCTATGAGGTTCTGGTCTGTATTGAACAATACCAATTGACCATAATATTCCAGGTGTACATTATCATTAACAGGTTGTAGAAGCTACTGTGTATTCAGTGTCATGTATTTTCACCAACTATGGACACAGTACATATTGGTTAACTTTTCTGTTGCTGGGCCAAAATACATGCATCCACAACTTACAGGCAGAGAGGTTTTACTCTGATTTGAGAAATTTCAATCCATGGTTGGCTTGCTTGGAGGCAGAAAATCATGGCAGAAGGCCTGGCAGAGCAAAGCTGCCTACCTCATAGTGGGCAGAAGGCAGCACCCAAGGAAGAGCCAGAAAAGAGGCCAGGGACAGTATGTAGTCCCCATGTTGTGTTCACGTGAGCCATGTCTTCTTAACAGCCCACTCAGTACAGATTCTTTGGTGGGTATCTTGTTGATGCAATTAGTACCCTCACAAACCAATCATCTTTCCAGGAGAGCTCAATCCAGGCAACTCAACAATCAAGATTAACCATCATATCACATTTATAAGAAGGTTCAAAGCCTGTGGGGCATTTCCAAGATTTCAAGCAGGGACTATATTTCTGAAATCAGAGTTTATGACCACCTTAGGGACACTGTTAAAACTGGGGATGTCTAGACCATTTATAGAAGAATGAGAGGATTCAAAGCAAATCCCAGGTATGTGCACTTTTATAAGTTTTAAATGTATTGAAGTTTAGGAACCACAGCCTAGCAAAATCATACAAGTTAAAAATTGTTGGGCTGGGGAGATAGCTCAGTGGAATAAGTGCTTCCCTGGCAAGTGCAATCCCAAGTTCTGCCCCCAACCTCCCCCTCCAAAAAAAGAATTAGTGAAAAGTAGAGGGGTTTTTTTTGGCAAATATTCACAAGCTGATTCTGTCATTTATGTAGAAAAGCAAATAAAATTAGCTTCAGTATGGAGACTTCTCAAAAGAGTAGGACTAGAAATCCCATTCAAGACAGCTATCCCCCTACTGGGAATTTTCCCAAAGGAACTGAAAACATTGTATCATAGTGACATATGTGTACCTATGTTTATAGCAGCACAATGTGTGATAGCAAAATCTTGGAAACAACTAAGATGTCCATCACATGAGGAATGGTTGAAAAAGATGTGGTATTTCTATATAACGGAGTATCACTCAGATATTAAGAATGATAAGTTTGAAGCATTTATACTGAAGTGGATGCCACTTTAACATATACTCATAAGTGAAATAAACCAGACACACGTATAAATATTGTATAGTCTCCCTAGGATAAGAAGCAAAAAGAAGAAATACAGATGGAAATGTACAACAACTAAAATCAATTGGGTCAGATAAGGCAAAGTGAACGGCATATGCTGCAGGATACTAATCAGCTTTTCTTCTGGATGGTTAACAACCTCAGTTCACAGATCAAAATTGGAGAAATAGAAGAGCCACAAGGCCAGCCAACATTTTGTCCCTAGCCTTTCAAGGTCAGCGAAGACTCAGGACATAGGAGAACCTGTACTGAAACATCATGAAACTCAGCTGAGCCCCAAATTTCCAGAACACGGAGATTATGGAGCCACAGAGGAAAGAGATCAAAGTTCTCTTTGTAGTGTGCCTGGGAAGAGTCACATGGAAAGTAAACTTTGTCTCAGGGTCTCACAGAGAGCAAACTGGTCAAGCATTGGTTGTGACTCATCCACATGGATGACACAGACAAAGGATCTACAGAATAAGGTACAGGACTACAAGATACACCCTGAGAGGACTTCACTGACCTCATCAGAAAGATCAAGTACATGTGTTGGTATACAAGTCTTGCTCTATCTAGGTCTTAACCGTCCAGCAGAAAAGTATAAAATGAAGTATACACCGCGGGGCCATAATAAGTTGAGGTGTAAATGGTTATGGTCGACAACTTCTTCGGATTATTCACTATTGTTGTGGAATGCTGGACTGTGTTGGATTGTGTCATCGAGTTCAAGCACCTAAGTTAGTTGAATGAGAATGGAGTGCCCATCTTTGACAGGTGTAGACAAAGGAAGGGGTATAAAAAGGAAGAATCGTGAGGTGTGTGTATGGACAGTACAGTTGGGATAGATAACGCTGTGCTTGTACATAATTCTATGACAGGCAAGATTTGCACTAATGGCAGTTAGGCAGGATATTATGTTGGCTTCTAGTACTATGGACAACCACTAGGAAAATAACAAGATATAAAGTATTAATTATTGAGTTTTTGATGTAATTCAGGTATAAAAAATAAGATACGCAAACAGCTACACTCTCTTAATTTACTGATAAGAGACATATGGTATAAAAATGTCTCTAAGTATAATATCATGTATGCACCTTCTATGATATCAAAACATTATGAAAACAGTTTGCAATGTATTAATTTATCAAATCCATCTTTTCAAGGTATCTTAAAAAAAAAAAGGGAGGACTAGGAAAAGGACTGGATTTAGAGTAATGCAAGACTCGTCTCTGCATGGCACACTGGTCTATTTCTGTAACCTATGTGGAAACACTGGGAGTTTGTTCATTCTTGTTGCAGCCCACATGAAATTTGGTTGGGTTTTGTAGTGGAATTCTAACAGGTAATCAACTTATTACACCCAGCTGAATTAAACTAGCATGGTACTAGGTGCAGTAAGCCCACCTGAGAGCTGTTGCCAACAGCATAAAGGTAGAAAAGAAGCTGCCAAAAACACTGTTAGGGATGCTGTTTAGAGATGTTCAAAGATGCTACTTCTCTTGGGCTGTTCTGCTGGTGGACCTCGGCATGTTGGCTCTCCAGATGAACGTTGGGTCCTCTTGAGCATTGCTTCCTGGCTCTAGAGGGGAAGAAGGTACACTGCTCAGCCTCATGAAGCTTGTCACATTAGCTTTCCTGATGGGAATTTGGCTTTTCTCATCACTGGAGAAGCTCAGCACATCACTGTTGCTGAGGATGGATGTGGTACTTTTGGGGGTCTCTGATGCTTACCTTGAGCAGTTTCCTAGCCCCAGTTCATATCCCTCAGTCTGCTAGCACAGAGACTTCACCCTTCTGGCATAGACTTCCTTGCTTCCACCACTGACATTTGAACCTTTCCAGTACAGATCCATGAAGCAGGCCAGCATGGGACTTTGTGGGGGCTCCAGGCCTCCAGATGGACTGGGGGAGTCATTGTTATGAGCTCTAAGCCCTCATCTGGATTCTTCGATATTTAGTGTGTGGAAAGTTTTCCATACTTGTAGTATGGAATTCTTGGATGTTTCATTATAAAATACTATTATAAAAAAATAAAGGTAAGTGCAAAAACATTTTAGAAGAGGCAAAATAGTTTTGAAAAGTGATAGCAAAATTGGAAAAGTCATCATTATTTGTTTTTTTGTTAATTTTATTGAGAAACAAATAGCAATGAGACAGTTTCAAAACAGATTAGTAGGACAGTTTCAATAATTAATATATTGCATATTGTTGTCTTCATTGTGGTTATTCATGGTACAAGATGCAGACATAACATCCTGTCCAAACACTATTAGTAAAAATCTTTCTTCTCAGTGAATTAAGAGAAAGTAGCTATGTATCTATCCTATCTTGTATATACAGATACAAAATGGACCTTCATTTGTATCCCCTTTTTTTGTTTAGTTTTGTCAGAGATGGGTATTCCATTGCCATTTAAATATTGTAGGTGTGTAAATTCAGCAAAATATTCCAATATAGTGCGGTGGTCCATAATAGTAATGAGTTATCCATAGGACTGGCAATGTCAGAAGTTATTGACTTGAGCCTTTTATAGCTCAGCATATTAATATGGCTTTCCTTTTTATACCTCATTTTTATACTTTTCTGCTGGATAGTTAAGACCAACATAAAGTAAGACCTATATAAGAAGAAAAGTAACTTTTGTATCAGTCATCATTATTTGTTTTCAAGAGATGATAAAAAAAAAACTACAGCCTTCTGAACTGTGAACACGAAGAGGCATGTATCAGTGGAACAGGAAAGACAGTAGAGGAATAACAAATATGCTAAGTTGAGATTTGACAAAAAGGCAAGTGCAGTTCCCGGGAGAAAGGACAGTCGTGTCAACAAATTGCACAGAAATAACTGGATATTCATGGCATCAAAATGAACCTTGAGCTACACCCCAAACCTCATGCAAAAATTAACCCAAAATAGGTCATGTGCGTTCATGTAAACATGTAAAACCCCAAAACTTTGACAAGAATGTACAAAAGAACATGTCTGTATTCTTGAGTTAAGTAAAGAATTATTAGCACAGCAAAAATACAATTTCTATGGAAATTTTATCAAAATTTAAATTTTTTTCTTTGCACAAATAACATTAAGAGAATAAAAATAATTGCATATTGAAATAAAATAATTGCATATCATATATGTGGTGAAGAAAATATATAAGGACCTCACAAAATAATAAGAAAACTAGTCAATAAAAAAATGAGTAAAAGATTTGAGCAGTACTTTATCAAGGTAGATAATATATGAATGGCAAATAACTACATGGAAAGGTGCTCAGGTCATTATTACTAGGTAAGATGACAAGGAACACTCTGAACTTGTCAGAATGTCTAAAACAGAGCAGAACAAACTGGCAACTCCGAAAGTTGGTGAAGGTGATATGGAGACATGGAAGCTCACGTATTGCTGAAGAAACCTTCGCAAATCATACTTTACTTTTATATAATGCTAGGAGTTTCTTATTGAGCCCAACATACCTTTTGTGTATCATCTGACAAACTTGATTTTAGGTATTTATCTAAGAGAAATGAAAATTTATGCTCACATAAAGATCTAACTACAAATATTTATAATCGCTTTATTCATGACTGGCCTGAATTGGAAGTAGCCTAAATTTCCTTCAACTGGTGAATGGACAAACGACACTATATTCAGTCAGTATTAAAGCACTCATTGCCAACAAAGAATAAGCTATTGTAGTTGTACCAAAATGAGAGGCACTACAGTAGGCTCCGTGCTACCTGCTGTTTCTCATACGACATTCAGGGAAATAAGCACTTGGGAGGCTGTAAACAGGAGGATCACAAGTCTGATTTAAGCAGTGAGACCCTGTAGACCCTGTTCTAAAATACAAAAAGAAAAAAAGAAAGAAAAGAAAATGAATAAAGGGAATGTAGTTGTGTTGGTTTTAGATTCAATTTTTGTATTCTTTCCTCACCTCCCATAAAACAGTCCCCTGCTCTAAGAACTACTGTTGAAAGAAAAGAAAAAGCTTTTATAAGTAAAATGTGAAGGTTATTATTCAGAGAAAGCTTCATCTTCTCTAGGTATGAGGGAATCATTCAGTAGCCAAAGCTGGTATCAAAGAGACACAAAGTTAAAACTCTCTTGTTGGAGTCTTGTGTGTCTAGAACAGTGCTTCCAGTACCATGAACCATAACCCAGCCACAAGCATCATTTGGCACTTCTGAGGAGCACAGATTCTGCGGCTTTATGCCAGGGTATGGAAGCAGAGACTCTGGGATTGGGCCCAGAGTCTCAGGTGACTCTGATCAATGTTTGAGAAGTCTGGGAGCTGAGATGTCAAAGCTAAGTCTCTGCTTACCTCAACCCACTGAAGCTAACAGCGTATTGCAAACACCTAGTGACTCCCAAAGGCTGACCCTAACTGGCCTGGGGACTGTCTTCTGCTCAATGTTTTGATCAAATAAGTCTGGGTCCATCATATGAAAATTTTCAATGCTCTTTTATCAAAGCTACCTGCCTAAAGTCCCAACGAGCTTTCTAAAGCATGTATAAAACTCTGCTTTCCTCCTCAGCAAAATAATCAGGGAATTTTTAAAAGCTGGCAGATGTTTTCTTTTTAGTCAAAGATACAAACTTTCAACTCTGCTTTCTCTGTAAACGGTAGTGGTCGGGTGGTCTTTCTTTTATTCTTTTACAAATAGCACACAACCAGTAAATGATTCTAGGATGTCAAATTCTCAAATTTACTTTTCACAAACACTTTAGGGTAACTGGAAGACCTCTATTCTAATCATGGTGCTAACCCAAATTGTTGAAAGGCCTTGGACAAGCTACTTAACAGGACAGCAAGTTGGTTCATTCATCTGTAAAGAGCAAGAGGCTACTTATCCCTGCCTGCCTCAATTGATGTAATGGCTGGGAAGTCACCTAGCAGAGTGGAAAGTCGGTACACATGTAAGCATTATTACCACTTTGTGGGTCTTTCTCGATACTCAATACCCACACATTTCCTCTTGTCATCTGAATACCCTCTAGGGAAAGCCTGCAGCCTCTGCATGGTCCAGACCCTTCTGGAGGCCTAAACAGCAACACAACCATTAGCATTTTGGAATTACTCTGGGAAAATGGAGTAACCAAAAAAAAATTCCAGGCTGGGGCATGATAGATGAAAACTTAGATGATTATAGGACTACCTGAAAGACTTCTGTCAGAACTTAAAAATGACATTCCAAACAGGTGTATGATTTCATGATTTTTAAAAAATGTTTTAATCCTTGTAATGAGCAACTTAGAGTACATTCCAGCTTCCCCGGTAGTGACCCTATACAAGCTTCCTTGCATGCTAAGCAGCTCATTTCCTGCCAGAAACAGGGGACAGCTGATGTCAATGTCTAGCTGTCCTAGGAGATAAACTGCTGTTTCTCATAAATAGGTGATAATTTATGCTGAATTATTTGCTAGGGACCAAATTAGTCTCTGCAGCATGTGTAGCATTTCTCAAGTATAAAAAATACTTTCCTGCTTAAATAATATCCTGACTTAGGGCAATAAGTATCTGAGATGGAAGCAATCCATCCCAAGGCCTTGGAAGATATGAGGAGTTTTCTAATGCATGCTGACATTGGGAATGAAAGCTGGTACCTTGACCTGGTTTAAAAGAGGTAAACAAAGAATAAGTTTTATAGAATGGGAGAAGTGAAGTAACTTATTTCCTTAGTAGGCACTGGGCTCAGTGTTACCATGTTGACCTTATCCTTACAACATCTCTAGGAAGTGGCTATTGTTCCCCTCATTTTAACAGAATAGGACACTGTGGCTCAAAGATGTTACATGGCTTCTACAAAGTCACATAGGACATAGTTGAACTGGGATTTAAACTTAGATAGCTGTCGCTTTTCTAGGTAGGTGCATGAGAGCGCTGTGCTAGGGTGCTGCCCTATCTATTCTCTTCCAGACCCCGTCAGTTCCCTTTCCTGTCATTCTCTTGCCCTTGGAGGCTGGCTTAACCTGCCTCTGGTCTTCAGTTGTGTTTGGGCAATGCATCTACTGGCATGGGATGACAGGGAGGAAGAAGAGAGGCTGTGGGCCTGCCTGAGCCCCCTCCCAGCTCCCCACAGCTCCCTGCCCAAGCCCTGCTCTCCACATTGAATACTTCCTCTGGGTTTTGATAATCACTCCCTTGTCTGAGAGCCCTGCACTCTGCCCATATCTCAGATGTAGGAAATGTCAGCTGTTCTAGCAGGCTTAGAAATGACTGCATTTGGGTTTTAGTCCTGATTCAGGTGAAGTTGTTGAGAGATGGACACTTCCTTCTTCTCTCTAAATGTTCTCTCTGGGCAGAGGCAGGGGCCCAGTGTGGCATTGCAGCAGTGACTGCAGAGAGCCAAGGAGGAGCGCAGCCAAGCTGTGTACATCTGAAGCTCCAGCCTGTGCTTGTCTAGGCCAGCACGACCTCTCTCAGCACCAGGGATAAGCCAGTGTCCAGGCATTGCAGGTTTGCTGGGGTGGGAAACCTGCTCAAAGTCCTGACCAGGGAAATTGAAAACTATCCACACTTTTTCCTGGATTTTGAAAATGCCCAGCCCACACAGGTCAGTGCCGTGCTGCAGGACTCCGAGAGCATCTTCACTGACCTTCAGGCCTACAAGGGTGCTGGGCCAGAGATCCGAGATGCAATTCAAAACCCCAATGATATCCAGCTTCAAGAAAAGGCCCGGAACGCCGTGGGTCCCCTGGTGGTGAGGCTGAAGCGCTTCTACAAGTTCTCCATCCAGCTTGAGACAGCCCCGAAAAGCCTGCTGGAGTCCCTGACATGCCCTGCCTACACACGGACCCAGCACCTGGAGCGCAAGCAGGCCCTGGCCAAGGAGTTCTCAGAAATCTTGCACTTTACTCTTCAATTTGATGAGCTGAAGGTCAGAGCCAGCATGCTTTGAAGGTGTCCCGCGCTGTCCTGAACCTTCCACTGGGGCCGGGATAGGGAGCAGAGGCAGGAACAGCTCTTTCAGTGGCCACAGTCCTGGCGAGAGATTCACATTTCAGGTGGTTAGAGTACTGTCTTAGCTACTTTTCTCTCATTGCTGGGACAAAATACCCAATAGCCCAAATTAAGGAAGAAAGGGTTTATTTAGCTCACGGTCTGTGGAGAGTTCAGTCCATGATCAGCTGACTCTGCTGCAGGGTGCAGCAGAAGAAACAGTTCCAGGTGCAAGATAGCAGAAGTGACAAGAGCAACAGCGGGGAGAGCAAGTCTCTTTCCCTCCCTTATATTGTACACTGGCTGCCACCCCCTACCCTCAGCCATCCACCCGGAAGAGGGGACGGCGTGGCTCTCCTACCATCTCCCTGCCCTCCTCACACAGGCTCAGGATGTTCACAAAATAAGGACGCTGTTCCGCACTAGGAGCACACAGACTTTCCCTGAATCTAGCACACAGCAAACACGGGGCTTGATGCAGAATGGTGACCTTATAGGTCTTCAGTTTTAAGTAGAAGTTACTTTGATTCTTGTATAACAAAGACCGTATTCCCCTGAAAATAAGACCTAGTTGGAGAATAAACTTCAACTGCAATTAACAGCTGGTTGCTGACATGCTGAAAAAAAGTGTTCTCTCTGACTAGCTCTTGCTTTGCAGTACCAGGGATTGCACTCAAGATCTTGTGCTTGCCAGGCAAGTGCTTATTCTACTGAGCTACCTTATCTCTCTGGCCCTCTGCTTTAATGTTGAGAGAGTGTCTCAGACTCTGGCTTCTGCTCACTAAGAAAAAGAAAAAGGTCTTTTCTGAGCTAAAGCATCTCCCTGAGCCCTATCTGAGCTCTGCAAAGTGGTTTCAGAGATTGGGAAAAACAGAATTTGACATTTATATAGTTTTATAAAATCACTCTCTGTTTAAGAGTATATTAAAAGCTAGATGTATCTAGAAAAAAAATCTGAATACAAAGATACAATCTTTTTTTTGGGGGGGGGATCAAACTCAGGACCTTACACTTATGAGGCAGGCACTTAGGCCACTGAGCTATCTCCCCAGCCAATAATAATCTTTTAAAAGCCAGGGTAATAATGACTGAACTATTGCATAGTGAAAAGATGTAGGCCCTGTATTAAATAAACTAAATACCCATGCCCTCCCGGCCCCAGAGACCGGCCTGAGACAGCAGCTGACTCCAGTGGCCTCCTGGATCCTGCCCCAAGCTCACCCAATGAGTGGGAATTTGCATGATTTACCAGGCTTCCCAGATCAATGAGTGTGTGGTGAGTCTGAGGGATAGCCATTGGCTTCTTCCCATAGCGGATCCCCACCCCAAAGCCTTCCAAGCCAGTGACTGGCCTGAAACCTCAGGACCCACTCACCAGCACTTCTCTGAATCCCCTGCCATAAAGCCCTCTGAGCGAGTGGGAATTTCCCCAACTCCCTGGGCATCAAAGTTCAGTGAGTATAGAACTCCAGGCCCGCCCGTGCAGGAGAGACATTTCCCAGGGATTCCCTGTCCCCCCCCCAACCCCCGCGGCCCGACACCCAGAGCAGCTCGCCGCCGGTGAGAGCTCCAGGCCTGCCGTGCCAGAGAAACATTTCCCAGCAATTTCCAGTCCCACCCCATGGCCCAGACCCAGTGCAGGTCGGCCTGGAGTGAGAACTCCAAGCCTGCCACGCCAGAGGGACATTTCTCAGCAATCCCAGGTCCCACTGTAAAGCCCAAATAATTTCTAAGAGCATACATGAGGTTACACCGCCATCCTGTTCTGTATGCATCGCCTTAGTACATCAACAAACCATGTCAGCTTGTATAGATTACTGCCTAATGTTATGTCTGCTTACGGCCATAGAGTTTAAATTATCCATGTTTTTAAAACAAAGAGAACACAAAAACCTCAAGCCTACCCGGGAAAAACATTTAATCTCCAGCCTGGGAACATTCTTATAAAATAAGTCACTTTGACCCAGCCATTCTCGGGAAACAGCTAAAACCACAGAGTTAACTAATAGTTGCCCTATGGCCTACCCCTCTTAGTTTCTTTAAAAAGTCATATATTCTCAAACCCACCAATTATTTTAAAGGTCAACCTAAACTAACCAATGCCA